>JXSR01S024670.1:161263-174588 GCA_000969725.1 Ophiothrix spiculata
CTAGTTAATATAACAGAAAAATTAACATTCTAAACTTATTTATTGTTACATGTCAGAGTTGCTTAACCAAATGTTTTCAATTTACACAAAGTTAGTAAAATTTACCCAAACTGAGCAAAATTAACAAAGAAACTAATATTTTTGACTCAATAACTATACCTTTAACAACATTTTACATATACATATTATGAATTTGTAACATAGAATAACCTATGAGACCATTTGCCTTATGTTTGATATATTTTACACTCTAAAATGTCAAAATTTGAGTAAAAGTTATCAAAATTTGATAACAAATTTACCTTTTTTGACTATTTTTATCCCTCCGGTTTGACGAATGAATTTAACATTTAAAGTGTATTAGAAATGAACACCAATAATTGTTTTATTTTCCCAAAGCTGTGGAAGGTTTTTTCCTTGCAGCATAAAAATGAAAAAGCAACCGACCCCAGGCCTTCGGGTAATCTCTTTTACATCATTTACGGTCATTTTGATGACAACATTAGGGGAGTACCCAACGGCGTAGCTAGTAGATGTGTCGCCCGGGGCAAGAACTAAAATTTTGCCGCCTCCCCTCCCCCCTTTTTGAGCTCGTGTGCGCACTAACGGGTGGGGTCCAGGGGCAAAGCCCAGGTGGGGTTCGAGGGGCGAAGCCCCCTGTAGCCAGAGGACTTCTACACACTCTGAATGACAGGAGAGGCCATTTCCATGGGCAAAATACTTTTTTAAAAATACACTTTGACTTACTGACACAAGTGAGAGCAGGAGAAAACAATACTTATATATATCACCCACTATAGTGGGGTCGAGGGGGCTAACCCCCCCCCCCCCCCCGAGACTGTAGGGTTTTAATGCATTTTATAAATGGTTTTTTGGGGGGGTTATATGAAAGCCCTGATGGGGGTCGTGGGGGCAAAGCCCCCTGAAGCTATAAAGTTTTACTGCATTTAATGCTTTTTTGTGGGGTTATATGAAAGCTAAAAATGACGATACTTTTGTATTTAAAATTTTAAAAACAGGTTCACTGTTGGACAAGTTTTGAACTGACAGGCTTTCAACAGGAGAAGCATCGTGAATTTGTCAGTATTTTTGTTTTTAGAATGTTGGCAACTATGAATATCTTAAGCACATTTTGAATTTTGGAAATTTTACACAAATTTTTAAAATTAATTTTAATTTTGAATTTTTGGCGGGAAAAATGGAAATTTGACAAAAATTAGATATTTTAAGCAGATTTTTGAATTTTTGGCGGGAAGTTTTCCTTAAAAATGGAAATTTTACACAAATTAAATATCTTGAGCAGATTTTTAATTTTTGGCGGGATTTTTTAAAAAAAATGGAAATTTTACACAAATTAAATATCTTAAGCAGATTTTGAATTTTTGGTGGGAATTTTTCCTTAAAAAAAATGGGAATTGCAAACAAATCGAATCTTAAGCAGATTTTTATTTTTTGGCGGGAAAATTTTTCTTTAAAATAGAAAAAAATTACACAAATTAAATATCTTAAACAGATTTTGAATTTTTGGCGGGACTTTTTTCTTAAAATGGAAATTTAACACAAAATAAATCTTGGGCAGATTTTTGAATTTTGGCGGGAAATTTTCCTTAAAAATGAAAATTTTACACAAATTAAATATCTTAAGCAGATTTTTAATTTTTGGCGGGGAATTTTTCTTAAAAATGAAAATTTTACACAAATTAAATATCTTAAGCAGGTTTTTAATTTTTGGCGGGAAATTTTTACTAAAAATGGAAATTTTACACAAATTAAAACCTTAAGCAGATTTTTAATTTTTGGCGGGAAATGTTTCTTAAAAGGGAAATTTTACACAAATTAGAAATCAGATTTTTGAATTTTTGGCGGGAATTTTCCTTAAAAATTGAAAATTTACACAAATTAAATATCTTAAGAATTCTTAATTT
The DNA here is from genome assembly GCA_000969725.1 of Ophiothrix spiculata. NCBI lineage: Eukaryota > Metazoa > Echinodermata > Ophiuroidea > Amphilepidida > Ophiotrichidae > Ophiothrix > Ophiothrix spiculata. The sequence goes on from JXSR01S024670.1 coordinate 163,189, forward strand.
TTGTCGGGAAAATTTTCTTAAAAATGGAAATTTTACACAAATTGAATATCTTTAGCAGATTTTGAATTTTTGGCGGGAAATTTCTCTTAAAATGGAAATTTTACACATATTAAATATCTTAAACAGATTTTGAATTTTAAGTCAATTGCACAGTTTGTGCGTAAATTTGTACCACGTAGCTCCTACTTTTCATCTCGCCCGAGTCACATCCTGTTACTTTAGAAAGTGAGTGCCCCCAGGGGGAATATATTGTACATTTTAATAGCTTACGTGTCATGTAGCGCGAAATTCAAACTCATTTTACACAAATTAGATATTTTAAGCAGATTTTTGAATTTTTGGTGGGAATTTTCCTTAAAAAATTGAAAATTTACACAAATTAAATATCTTAAGCAGATTCTTAATTTAACATGAGGCAAATGGGCCCTAAAGTTGTTCCATGTTACGAATTCAAAATAGGTATTTGTAAATTTGTGCTAAAGATTTTGTTACAGGGTCAAAATATCAGTTTTGGGGGTTTTACTCAATTTTGTGTAAATTTTACTCAATTTGCGTAAATTGACCAACTTTTGGTTAAACAGCTCTAAATCTAAAAGTAAATGGGTTGGAATGGTAATTTTTTCTGTTATATTAACTAGAGGCATTTATGCAGTTTTTTGGGAAAAACACAGTTCTTGTAATATTTGAATACACTGTAAAAAATGTGTGTAAAAATGTCAAAAATTGTCAATTTTGTAACATTTAGTGAATATTTTGCATTTTTTAGAGTGTAAAATGGCTTGAATCTGGTAAAATTGTGTTTGGATATGATGTAAAAATATATTTTGCAAAAATATTTCAATTACAGCTTTGTAACCCATTTCATACCTGAGAAAATCCATAAAATATGAAATTTCATAATTTACCAAAAACTGTGTAAAATTTTACACAAATTACACTGTAAAAAATGTTTGCACCACTTTCAAATTCTACATCCACCCAGGTGATGACCCCCACACATAGTCCTAACTGCTGGTACCATTCGATTTTTTCTAGGTTACTGGTTAGACCTACTCCTTAATTAAGCCTCTTTGAGAAACCAGCTGCCCTACTATATAACAATTTCTAGAATATCTTTTTTTTTTCCTTGTTGCAATGAGTGGAGAGTATTTTTTTTAAATTTTCTATACAAGAAAACATATGAAACATTAAATTTTGTTCTACCTTGTAGAAGATTTGTGCAAATTTACAAAAGATATTTCTTGTCTGGGTTACCCAAAGTAGAGATGTTTTTGATGATTTCTTTTTAAAGGAGCTTGGTCCGATTTTCCAAATTTAGATTTCTATATCGTATGAATCTGAAAGAGGCCAAATAAAAAGGGTTTAATTTCTAATTTCAGCTAAATCGGTCAAAATGTTATGACTTTATGAGCAATTTTGCATTTTTCTGTGTAAAAATAATTACGGTTACCATTATTAGACACATTTTAATTCTATCGCCAAAATGGAACATATCTCGGCCATGACATTTCACATGGGTCATGTGAAAAATATGAGCAATATTTTGGAACAAAAATCTCAAAAAGTTTGAAAAAAAAGTTGAAGCAATCGGACCATGCTCCTTTAAGTAAATAATGAACTGTCCACTCAGTAGTGAATACCAACTGATGACTATTGAGTGACACATTATTTACAGGAGGGCCCGTTGCATAGCCAGGCTTGCAATATTTGGGCGCAAGTGTTTTGAGTACGACTGAAAACTAATGCATGAGACTCCAAAAGTACACCCATAGTTTTTTAAAAAACTGACAATGAAAAGAAGATGTCTACCAAGTGCACAAACAAATTTTATGTCCAGTCAAAATAATGTCGGGCAGAAAATAAACATGATAAAACAGCAGATCTGCTTTAATGTAAATCTATGACTATGGTATATATTTATTGACACATGACCAATAAATGAAATATTGGGGTATGACTGCAACCTTGTACTCTTTCTGACTTTGCCACTGATATGGGATACATTTTGCTCAAAAAACAAATATCTTTTGTCAGTATGTATCTCAAAATATTGACTCGCCATAAACAAGATGGTGCCATTCAGAGGCTGATCTAGTCCATCAGTTTGTGGGTATTAGTTTAACATGGTATTAATCCTGAATGAAAAAAGAATTTTATACAAAGTAAAGTTATTTTCCCCATCTTTTGCAGACAATATATGGCAACATAGATAACACCAACATCGTGCGCCAATCCGTCACTATCAGCAACCCTATCAGCTTTGTACGATTCTACCCACGAGAATGGACGTCTGGTTATGATTTGCCGTGCATGAGAGTAGAGATTTATGGCATTTACAATCCAAGTGAGTTTAAGGGGAGGGCCCCGTCCATTGATATGGTATGTGTATGTGTGCCTGCCTTTTCAGTGCATTTTCTCAAATTTTGGTGTAGCAATAGGGTGGCTAGATGAAATTTTGGTTAATTTGCTCAAAAACACCTAATTTGAGAAATATTTGATGCTTTTTCATCAAAATTGGTATACTGATAGGTGTGTTTTTGAGTCAAAAATATCATTATGATCTTGATGCACATTTCATGAGCTGATACGCATTTGAGCAATTTGAGCCCAGAAATACATATGGGCACATTTTTTGTGGATTTGTGTGTAGCCTGGAATATGAATTGTGTTTCTATGTTTCAACATCTCGAAAACTATTTTTCATCTTACATCATGGCTTTAACAAACAAAGATTTTCTTAAGAAAATTCTACATGAAAACTCATTTTGTTTTCCATATGTTTTTTTTTTTTTTATAACATTCGGCTGAAAGCCAGGCTAATCCCAATAGTGCAAATGCATTAAATTTAAGGGATGCCTCCATGGTGTGAAAGAGAGAAAAATGGAAAGAATTTTCGATTTTAGATGCAGGAGGAAACCAAAGTGCTCGGAGAAAACCTGCGAGGACGAGCATGGATCGACAACCAAATTCACATACAACCTAGGTTCGACCGGGAATCGAACCCGGGCTGCAGCGGTGAAAGGCGAGGTCAGAACCGCTGCGCCAACCCGTCCTCCCATCATTCACTCCTGCCATCTTCCTGGATTATAGTGTCCTTTGATCCAGTATGTTTCTGATAAATCTTTCAAGAATTATATCATGACTCTGAAAAAATAAATCTTAACAAAGAAAAATAAGTCAGTATTTTATGAGCCAAGTAATTTCTTATAATTTTGTGTAAGACTTGACAAAAGATTATTATTTTTCAATGTGTTTGTAAGTATTTCAAAACCCAATCCCTTTTTGTTGTTGCAGTTGATGGTGATTGGAGTGAGTGGAGCCCATGGGGAGACTGCACCAAAACGTGTGGAATTGGGAGCAAGGTGAGGAGTCGCACCTGTGACAACCCAGCTCCAAAGCATAGCGGGGCGAGCTGTCCAGGCAGTAACCAGGAATCGGCTGAGTGTAACACTTTCAATTGCCCAAGTAAGTCTTGTCTGTTTTTTTTTATTGTCAGAAATTTTTGAAACTAAGTTTTGATTTTTTTTCTATCTTTGGTAAAATTATACAATGTACAGAATTTCAACTTTTGCAGTGATAGATTTATCGTGATATTTTGTATGCAGTGGCAAGTTGAGAAATTTACATAACAAGTGTCTGAAGTCATGTTACTGTAGAGCCGCTTCAAAACTCAATCAGCGGTAGTTTGCCAATTTTGGACGGTTGGGTATTGTTTATTCCAGTTGAACCAGCCAGAACCGCCCAGAACCGGCAGGCAGCCATCGGTTGCGTTAAGAAGCGGCCCCTTAAACATCTAATCTATAGATATGCTGGTTGCATGATGATAACTTTTGCCTGATGGCTGGACAGTGATTGTGTGTGGTCATATGCAGTGATTTTTATCAAGTAATTGCTCAATATAAATGGCCATTTGTTTCATATAATGTTTCAGTTGATGGTGAATGGACAGATTGGGCGACCTGGATATCAGTCCCGTGTTCAGCAGAGTGTGGCTATGATGGTGTCCGACATCGGACAAGAACCTGTACCGATCCACATCCACAATATAATGGATCATACTGCCCCAATCCAGATTATATTGAAGAATTCCAAGCCTGTGATTCAGACAGGCCTTGCAGTCCCGCGGGTAAGTACACTACTACTTGAGTCTGCATTTTACTTTTACTGTCCCCGCCCTATAATATGGAGCATTATGCTCTGATAGCCGAGCCAGACCTTGCAGTCCTACTGGCAAGTAAATTGCCACTTTGTTCCAGTTTTGCATGTCCTGACCCTAACTCTACTATGCCATGCTGCCCAGATAATATTGAAGGATTCCATGTCTGTTATGATACAATCTGTTAATGCAAGTCAGCATTCTTCTATCAGCCTGTTTCTACAAAATACAATGGCACACATGTTAGCAAATAATCAATATGCAAATAAATTGTAAGCATTTGACAAGTAGGTAAATTCCTTTTTCAAAATACAGTCGTCAAAGAATTGATTACATCAGGGGCGTCGGAAACGTGTAGGCCATGTTGGCTTTGGCTGCACTACTTTTCAGCCAGAAAAATAAAAAATAAATAAATTTAATTGATTTTGATGTGATTTATTATAGTCCTAGCATAAATAACCACAACCTAGCAATGTACGAATTCGTTTTTAGTAGATGTTGTCTTCTGGGTCTCAGTTATTTAACTATCAGGCCACTGGCCGCACCACTTTTATCATTGGCCGAACCACTTTTATTTTCCTTCCGACGCCCCTTGATTACATACTCCAATTTGTTCATTGCCAGATCCACATTGTGTCAGCTCCCATCTTGGCATGGCTAATGGTGATATTCAAAACAGCCAACTCTCCTCTTCTTCTGATTCCGGCGGTGGTTATACAATGCAAGAAGGCCGTCTAGAGCAGACTGTGCGTGCGTGGTGTGCTGGATCCAATGATGCCAACCAGTGGGCCCAGGTGGATCTATTAGAACCAATGGTAGTCACCGGAGTGATAACACAGGGTCGTTATGAGTCCAACCAATGGGTCACCAAGTTTCGAGTGCAGCACAGTTTAGATGGATCCAGTTTTACTTATGTGGCGAACTCAGAAGGCAATACTAGGGTAGGTATCATGTCACATTATATTTTTCTTGTTAAAAGTTACATGGTCTGTTTTTTTTTAATTTGCATTTAAATAAATGTGTATTGCCCGGTCTAGACAAAAATAGCACTGTCATTAACCATATTGAGCATCTCTAGTACAAGGCCATGTGCCATCTTTTTCTGTGAATAGAGTCTACACAAAAGCTTCACATTGTTATTCTATATATGAGGCTATTGAAAACCAGAAACGGAAGTTCTTCCATATTGCATATAACACAATTTCATAGAATTTGCCATAGTAGGTTGATTTTTTTGGAAGCTTATCTTTGTCATTTTTTAGTTTATTAATGTTTTTGAAGGATATCGTGGGCATGTCAAAGACACTGGTAGCTATTGTAACAAAATGTAGAAGGAGTTTCAATGCCTAAAGGAAAGGAGAAACTAAACTTTTTTGCTCTATATGGGGATTTTTCTTAAATTGGTCATGCCGGATGCGGTGATATAGTATAAAATTCATTTTACCCTCTTGGCATTTTTCACATACCAGTGCCCACTTACAGGGAATAAGTAAGATTGGGAAGTGACAGAGCCATTTGTAAAGGGTTTTTAGCAGTTTTCCAAGCATTTTGTGTAGAATTTTAATAAAAAAAAGCCCTACATTTACGTGTTTTGGTGCTTTGGGTGTTCTTTTGGTGGATATTTAGGGAATTTTTTGTGGACCTTTTTTGTACATTGTCAAATTGGGGGGGGGGATGCGACGCCCCCACCGCACCCCTGGCTACGGGCTTGTTTCATTACTTATGTCTAAAGTTAATCAAAATTTACCACAAGTGCACTGATTTTGTCTCATTTTACGAGCATAATGGAATGCAAATGTATTAATCTAATTTATACACAACAGAAAAAATATTGTATCTTTTGTGAAAGGCTTTTATATGACCATCAAAGTCCAAAACTTCTCTAAACTAAATAAATCATCACTGGACAAAAACAATGAAACATTCATACGCACTAAACGCCCACTACCCAAACCAGAACGCAACAAGCGCAGTGCATTGTGAAGTTTCACTTCACTCCACGTACTTTATATTCTTGCGTTCTTATTGGCTAGGTGACACAAAGAGTGTACTACTGCACACATGGCCCCACAATGCCTGTTTTCCATAATTCAAGATTATTTTTTACTTTTTACCATTGCTTGTTTGCAGACATACCAAGGAAATTACGACAGAAATAGCTATGTGGTCAACTATTTTTACAACTATGTCACAGCTCGGTATATTCGGATTAATCCAACTGCTTGGTCTAGCCATATCAGCATGCGTTTTGAATTGTTAGGGTGTCCTGATTCCGCCGGTGATGAAGGTATGTCTTCTTGAAAAGTGGTTGTTTTTTTCGGGGTGGGGTATTTTGTAATATGTGTATTGTGGGGCAGGGACACAAATAATTTTTAAAAAGAAAAATTTAATGAGCTGTGTTAATTTATGATTTGTAACATAACTGTTTGTCTCCAATATATGCTTCCTTTCATATATAAATGCCCTTCAAAATAAAAGTGAAAAATAAATAGAACCAGACCCATACATTATTAGATACACTAATTCTGAACAACTTTTGTCTGATGGTACCATAAGCTCACCGACACAAAGAGTGAAATTTCCATTTGAAATCGGCTGATTAAGCTTAAGATTTCAAGTCACATCTGGATGATCTGGGCGATCACACTAAAAGTGACTCTTTATAGTGCTAACGCTAATTACAAGTTCGAATTTGTACGCAACCAGTTAACGAGAACGTGAACTTAACATTCTGGTTATTGTGTTGAAGAGTCACTTTTTGCCAGGAAGTGTAAAATCAGCTTCGGGAATTCTTGGAAAGTCGTGTTTTGAAAAGGTCTATTGATATTTGTATTCTATTGAATAATAAATGCTGATATTGCCATTTTAGCTATGCAGTGCTCCAATTTCCGTTTGGGGATGGCAGATGGTAGTATAGCAGACAGTCAGATCACGGCATCATCTGAGAGTGGTGCATGGCTAGCAGTCGATGGTCGTCTTGATAACACAAATCGTGGCTGGAAACCAACTGGTAACACGGATTCATGGATCCAAGTCGATCTCCTGGAAGCGATGGGTGTGTCTGGCGTTATCCTGCAGGGGCGCTATGATTCTAATCAATATGTCTCAAGATTCAGAGTTCTATATGGCCAAGATGGAATCAACTTTGACTATGTGCTAGCTTTGGAAGGTGATATTGCGGTAAGTTGATTTTTCATTTTTTGCAAGGCTATTTGTGTCTACACCTTCATATTCTTTCTACACAATCTGCATGTTTCCACTAACAAGCAGCATTTCTTACCCACTATTTAGCAGGCGATTGAAGTACCACTCGAACTTGTAAACAGCTTCAGACATATTTCAACTAAAAATGAATCAAAATTGAAAAAATATATCAGCAAAAAAATCAGATGTTTACAATTACTGTATTCGGTGAGCTCAGGGAAGAATAGATGGTGACCTCTACTTTCTCTACTTCCGGTTCAATGGCAACCGGCAACCGTTCCTGTTTTGCTGCATGCAGAGTTGATCCAAAGACACTGGGCAAGAACCACCTCAATAGACGGTTGTTACCGATTGTTGGGTTGCCGATTGACAATGTGAAAATTCAACATCCGTTCCAGTTTCTGTTGGATGCTCCAATCAGAAACACCCGAAGACAACCGGTAACACACAGCAACCGTTCGTGAGTAGAAACAGGAAGATTGTTTCATAAGGTCACCAACCCACTGGGTGAGGGGGTAGGAGGAGAGGGGAGGAAGGTTGTGGTAGGTTAATGGAGAATAAACAAAACTGACTGATATCTTTTGACCATTTTTGCCCCACAAAGTAAAAGCACAGCACATAAAGAATAGCAGATACTTCCATTAATAACGCAATTTCATTTCAATCAATTCCCATGCTAAAAAGTTGAATTTACATGTATTGAAATATTAGATACAAAGTAATGAAAAAGCGTTGATCGTCTGTCCATTTCAGCAAGAGTCACCAACCCACCGGGCGAGGGGGGGGGGATGAGGGGAGGTGCAATAAATACATTGCATTTTTACTTTTTGAGCAGATTTGATTTTCCTGTTTCAGATTTAATTTGGAATGTAGTTAAAAACACAAATCCATGTTAATATAGGCCAAACAATAATTTATTGGGCAGTATAAACAGAAATTCAGAGTGCAGGGCCCATTATTTGTAAATACAAATATGCCCTGCATTTTTGTTTCATTGTCCAAGAAATTATTATTTAGCCTATAACACAAATTGATCATTTTTTTTAAATACTAAGGACAATATATGCTGGTAAACAAATTCATGGTTCATGGCTATTTTTTTACAGAATTTTCCAGGCAATTATTATCACACAACAGATGTGGAGATATTTTTCCATCGTCCCGTTACAGCACGTTATATTCGTCTCCTCCCTACGGCGTGGTATGGCTTGGTTTGTATGCGATTTGAATTGATGGGATGTCTGTCAGCTCAGGATATGACATGTAAGTTAGAAATGCGACACAATCAAGGAAATGAGTCACATGTGGATAATTTTCAGTTTTCATGACTACCGTATTGTGCATTATAAATACTACATTTTGATCTAAATCTCATCAGAATTGGTTATCTGGTTCCAGAGATATGACAATTATCTGAACTTAAAAGAAAACATGAATGACAAAATATTTTTCTACCTTTATTGCTCTGTAATTAAAAATCAATATTTCCGACATCAAATATTTCCGACCTTCCGACATATGACTCTTTCCTCTCGATCATGTCAAAACAAATGTTTGTATATTCATGTCAATCCCATATGGTATGGTGTCTGTCAGAGGACCCTCAGTACCTTGAATTGTGTGAAAATTATTATTAATTTACAAAAACAAAGCAGAGATTGTTACATTTTATTCTATGATTAGATCAATAAACAGTAACTTTTAGAAATATTATTAAACTTTTTAATTATATGGCAATGCTATTTCTCCATTTTATTTGACAAAACTGTGATATCAATTTGTTTGTTTATTTTTTTTTGACCAAATCAGTGATTTTGATGATAAGTGTTGACGCTTAGATATATGATTCAAATTAACTGGTAAATTTCTTGAACTGTTTAAACAGGACATATTTATATTAAAATTTCTTTCTTTACTTATTATTAGCAAAAGTCCAATCGACATTTCAAAATACCAAAATTTTGAATCTGTTGCCATTTTTGCAAAAATCATTAATTAGGTAAAGAAGAGACCCTACACTATACTATGGTATAAAGCAACCTAATTTTTGGCCTGTCAGTTTCAAGTTCGCCAGGAGTTAAACGAGGGTTACAGTTACATCAAACAACATGCTGACAATTTTGTTGAATTTGACAAAATACGTGTCTGACATAGATATCTATCTTTGTTTATATCTATCAAAATAATAAAGCTGTGATATTAAAATTTTGCAAATTTCTAGCAGAGATATGTATCATAAATTTAAAGTTTGAATTCTCCAACTGCTATAGTTTTAAATCTTCATTCACGACTTTCTGCTCATTTTGTCAGAGCAACCCATGTTTAATTTCCTTTTAATTTCAATATTTTTCTTTATTCAGATTGTGATGAGCCACTAGGGATGTACGATGGTCACATCTTAGATGGATATATCAGTGCATCGTCAACTGCTTTCAATGACACATATCTTGCCCATCATGGACGACTTGATATCAATCAAACTGAACCAGGTAGGATAACAACTTTAAAACATTTATGCCCAAAATTGATTCAGTGTTTATTCAATGTAATGTTTCTAGACTCATTACCAATTTTGAACCCAGAACCATCCATAAAGTGCTATTCAAAGCTAATGTCCCTTTATCATACACTATTAGGAATGCAATTAAGTATCCGTATGAGCCCTCATGGCCAATTTTATTTCGAATTAAGCTAATGAGGCTAAAACTAATGACTGTTTCTACTAGACTCAATGCTAATTTTGAGGTCAGTGTCATCCAACCCTTTTCTTTTGATCTTCCAATGTATTTTTTGATTTCATTGTGATGTTTGTTTGTCTCAACAAATTACATTTTTAAAGTAAATTGTCATGGATATGATTTTAGTTGTAGTATTTTTACGCTAGATAAGTAGAAATTGTTTTATTAACTTTGTTTTTATTTCAGTTTTGGTAAGACTCAAGATACAAGGGGAACATATACCCTGGAGATTGTTTTTTAGGAAACCTAATGATTCAATAATATGAATGTCTCTAGAAAAATACACTCCAGTATAGAAACTTTGATCCCCCCAAAAAAAGGGAAAAGGATGTGTGCATCATTAGGCCAAAAATAAAACGTTGATTGCTTGTCCTCAACCTACCGACCCTAATTTTGGAAATCAGGAATTTTTTTCTATTTACTGTACAAAGCAATACCGACCATATTTTTGGAATTTCCTAAAAAGTGTTGTTTTTTTTCTTTTCAGATTTCTGCATTCTTAAAATGTAGAAAAAATGGATTTTATAGTTTGTGTTGAGTATTTTGGTTGTTTTGTAATATATGCTGATTCATTTTGACACCAAAATTATCTTATTAGTACATATTCTGAGCCTTGCTTAATACATACAGCAGAGTTTGTTAGTAAATAAAAAATGAAAAAGAAGAAGAAAAAAAAAAGAAATAAAAACTGACCAACCCAATTTTTCAAATTTAATTGAGGACAAGCAAACAATTTATTTTGTTGGTCTTACAGCTGTGTGCCTACCTCTCCTCTTCATCCTCCCTCTCCTAGGCACTGATCATTCTCTTGTATCATCTTACAGTTGTAGGTGAGAATGAGACCATTGTGGATATGGTTTGGAAGCCAAACACCAGCAGCTGGGGACCTCACTGGTTCCAGATCGATTTCCATACACCTATCACACTGCAGAGACTGGGTATCCAGGGTAGCCCAGTGGATGATTGCTGGGTGACTTATTATAATGTGTCCTATACCACACTGACCAGTGCAGATTGGATTCAGTATGAAGACGGTGGCAAAGATAAGGTATGTCATGGCACAGATTTGAAAAAGATGTTCCGAACAAAGCTCACTTTTTGAAACACCATGGCAGATAATTTGGGGGTAATCAGTGAATATAGAGAAGAAATACCAGACTAAGTGCCATTTGTATTGAGTTTGTGTACTTTTTATGAAAAGTATTATTTGTACCGTTTTCCTCTACGCACATGCAAATCTCTGCACACAATATTGATTATCAATATTAGAGAGAGAGAGATTTATTTACTTGTTGTTTCCCA
>JXSR01S024671.1:6550-28395 GCA_000969725.1 Ophiothrix spiculata
GTTCAGAGATCATTGATATACTCATTTTTAATTAAATTGAGTAGTCTCTTCAATTCTCAAGCCTACACAATCCTGAAAGTTCCAACATACATTTCAGAAAAACTATTAAAGTTACAAACAAACGGTTTTCTTTTCCTATAAATATAGGATGTTATGAATCTAAAACATGTAATAAAATTGGATATAATGATTTTTCAAATTGTCCATTTTTGCCTCTTCTCATGTGGAATTGCCCATTACTTAATCATCGTCGTCTTTGTCAAGTATGAATATTAATCATGCTGACGTCACGATGTCTTGAAAAAGTCTGCCTGTTCGCCCAGCCGCGAATTTTTGACGCCCTACTTTCCAATCCTAGCTTAACCCTTGTTGTGTACTCGTGTAAAATGCACACGTAATTGTGTTACGCCAGGCTCTAATTTTCCGTGTCCGAGAATTATTTGAAACAAAGTCTGGCCTATTGCAATGCCTGGAAAATATTTATGTTTACCATGTTGTAGAATACGATTCTTCCTGCATTTGCAGGGAGTGATTTTTGGGGTTTTTGGTTGATCTTTTTTTATGGATTCTTTAGATGATCAAATACCTCATTCTTGTCAATAAACGTTTTATGCACCGTATTTGATGGACAATTTTCCGTTATTTTTTAAAAGGTACAGTAAATTTGGTATCATTTTGAAGAGAATAAATAGGGCCTACATGTATATCTATCACCTAAAATCTTCAACAACACTGTACTTTGTTTATCAATTTGGCATTTTAATGTAAAGTGCAGGGTGGAGGATAAAGAGGAGCGGGATATATACTATGCAGGAACAGCAATTTGGTAATGTACATTTTGTAGAGGCCAGGTGTATGCCAACAAAATTTCTTGACTATGCGATATTATTGGTTATCCCCTGTTTGTTCTATGCAATACGAGAAAATATAAATGGTTTGGGTTCGTATCACACGAGGCTGAAAGCCTCGTGTGCATAAGAACAAACAGGGGATAACAAATTTATCATTCAGTACTCATGAGTATAAAACAAAAATTTAAAAATATTACTTAATAAGCATACTTGATGCTTCTGGCACTGAAACTCCTAGCCGAGTGTCAAGTTACATGATACTGAAATTGGGCTTGACCATCGTCACATTTCATGCAAATATTCAAGAAACGCTCGGATTGCTTTCTCATACGAGTGTTAACTTTGGTATTTATTGGAACAGATTCCTGCTTCTTTCTCTATATTTCTTCATGAGAATACAGTTCAAACAGCCAGGTGTTTCGAGCTACTTGTTTGTTGACAATCGACTCCATTTTCAACTCCAGGTAGTAAATTTCCGATTTCGCTGGAGCACCGGTATTTTGATCCGTGTCTTACACAGACAACACAACATTACTGCGTATATTTATTTACCGGTGCGCGCAAATAAATTATTGTAACAGAGCTGTGCAATACAAAAATTTTGTATTACCCTTTTAGCAAATTTAACAGAGAAATACGAAAATATCTTTCATGGCTTGAAAATGACATTTGACCAATGACATTACAGTATTTATATCTACTGAATGATCAAGTGTCAGTTTAGATTATTTAGGTCAGTAACAAGCAAAATACCACTCAATAATTTATCATTTTGACAAAATATTAACAAATTAATGGGTTAAAATGTCGTTGACTTTGCGCAACACACTGCAGCATCTTGCTTCACAAGACATGAGTCAAAGAATTTTTTTAAACATCTAGCCTAATGTCCTGGTTGTTGTTATTTATTCCCTTCCACAGCATGCTATGGTATTGTAACTGTGCCAACTGGACCATGGTTTTGTCGTAAATGCGAATCACAGGAACGTGCTGCAAGAGTGGTGAGTATGAAATATAAAGGATGTTTGAGACTATAGTATGTTCAGGTGGTGTACAGAGTTTCAGACACTGACATTTGAAATATTTAGAGACTCAATTAAAGGTGCAATTTATGATTTTGATGTGACAAAAGCCTTGCCTCTTTTCTAGCTTAATAAAAAGGAGAGTACACTATAGATACTGAAAATTTCACTTGATTCTGATCATTCGTTTCCCATACAAGCTTTTCAGCATTTTAAAAATCCCCATTGACTACTGTGTTGTAATTACTGTCGTGGCCCCGACAATAATTAGAAAAAGGCACATTTTCTCACTTTTCTCAGAAATGCAAGCACATATTAAAGAATGGTTTGGGTATCGTAACATGTACCAGTTGACGATTGTTATAAGCGTAAAAAGTCAATTTTGATGGCAGGTGACCTTGAGGGTGAAAAGTGGATCATGAATTGCCCCTTTAAATATGAATATCTTCTGGAGCTTTTGAGGAGAGATAGAAGAGAGTATGCAAGCTCTTCTGAATTAGACAAGGGGAGAGATCTGTTGTGGGAAAAATAACATAATTATTAAGGGAAAAGAATGATCGTTTACCTGCATTAAAACTCAACTCTAACTAACCACAAAGTCGCCATGAATTTTGCTGCTGATGCAAATTCAGAACACTACATAGTGCTACAAGTAAAACAAAAAATTGTGTTCTTGTGTCAAAAGGCAAAGCATCTGACAAGTCACATTGTGTTGCACTCTTGACATGATGTAGTATAGAAACATTGTTTTACTTGGACATGAATAAGACACATAAATTTTCCAGGAAATGTTTCACTTGTTCCTAAACATAGGTCAAAAATCAAGTTATTTCATTAAAGAAATTTTTGCTTATGTTTGAAAAAATTAAATTTCCAAAATAATAGGGTTGACCATTGATATCTAAAAAGTTCATAAAACATTTTGGTCAAAAACTGGCCTGAACATCATGTTCATCATGCAATTTAGTGATAATGACCAGTTCTTTGTAGCTTATAGACTCAATAATTACTATTGATTTAATTATTTCTTAAACAGAGATGTGAACTGTGTCCACAACGGGAAGGAGCCCTCAAGAGAACTGACAATGGAGGTAAGTTGAAATGCAGGGTGTGGTGTCTCACCCAAAATTTATTTATTTATTTATTTAAGCTTTCATTATACATGGTAGCATATCTTTAGTGGCCAAGCACTGCTATTCTAGAAGGCCCTGTTTCAATTGTGATACAAATAAAACATGATTTACAAATATTTACAAGAAATTATATACAAATAATATCTATCATATACACAACATAAAGCTATAGTCAACATAAATAACACATTAAACCAAATGGGGAACATATTCAAATATAATTAATAAACATTTGAATTGTCCAAGGGACAGAGAATTAATTTTTGAACAAGTCTCAGTATCAACAACGTTGTTCCAAAGGTTTGCTGCTCAAACATGAAAAGTTCTAAAGCCAGAATTTGTTTTAAAGTTGGGAACAAGAAGCATGTTTGATGAATGTCCCCTTGTACTGTAACTATGGGTAGTATGAGTGAAAACAAAGTTTGAACACAAATAATTAGGAGCTTCTCCAATGAGACACTTAAATAACATAATAAGAACATGTATCTTCCAAGTTACATCAAGCTTTTGCCAATTGAGAATTGAGATCATTCATCATAGAATCAACTGAAGTCCTAATATCTGCTGACAGAATGGTTCTAGCAAGATTGTTCATAAGAACTTGAAGCCTGTTAGTAAGAGTGAAAGAGCTATTAGACCAAACTTGACTACAGTAATTAAAGTATGGAAGAACTAAAGAATCAGCAAGTTTTTTGAGAATATAACTTGGAAGGTAATATTTGACAAGACGAATTACACCACAACGTTTAGAAATATTGGAAGCAATGAAATCAATATGTTGAGCCCAAGTCATTTGAGCAACAAATACAAGACCCAAATATTTAAAACAATCAACCTTTTCAATAATTTCACTGTTTCACCATTATATATCAATGATATTTCTTTAAAACTTACAAGCCTATGAGATGAACCAAAAAGCATAAATTTTGTTTTACTGAGATTTAGAGTAAGATTATTGATTATTTTCTCTAAACCAATCAGCTACTTTACTCATATTATCATTAAGACTTTTTTGAAGAGAAGAAGGGTCTGATTCAACAATGAAGTATCATCAGCATACATAACTGATTTATATGAAATATTATTTGGGAGATCATTTACAACAAAAAAATAACAAAATAAGGGACCTAATATACACCCTTGTGGAATTCCAATATCAACAGGTTTTAAATCAGATAAAGAAGAACCAATTTTAACAGATTGCGTACGGTTGCTGAGATCAGATTTAAACCAATTGAGTTCTATGTCATTGAAACCATATTTCTTGAGCTTTTTGATAAGAATGCTGTGGTTAACGGTATCAAAATCTTTTTTGAGGTGATTTTAAATGATTGGAATGAAAACAACAAGATCAACCCATATATAAGTTGCAGTGATGTCAAGATTTCATCGGTATTTTTGAAAACTGTTGGTACTAGCCCTGCTGATTTCTGCTTAATTTGAAAAAAATGAATGGTCTTTTGGAGATTACTTTTTGCAGGAAATGGTCAATTACAACATCATTGATGATTTTATGTATAATGAATATTTGTGTAATACTGATAGGCATAGATTAAAAATTATCATAATTTGTTTTGATGTATTATTTTATTGTGTTCTTGTTTTGACAGGTTGGGCCCATGTTGTGTGTGCATTGTACATCCCTGAAGTCTGCTTTGCCAATGTTACCACTATGGAACCAATCCTACTGTCTATGGTACCACATGATAGGTACTCTAAAGTAAGTTGCACAGATGATATTTGGTTGATTATTATGCTGCCTTCATACACAGCTTTGCAGCTCTGTCGCTTGCTTCGTTTCACACTTTTGTAGCTTTGCAGTTTTGTCGCTTTGCAGATTTTCCGCTTTATGTCGCTCTGAAAGTTGAATTCATTTCAACTCGGAAAAATCTTGTCGTGCGACAAAATTTTGCCCATATCGATTATCTCAGCGACATGTAGCTTTGCCGCTTTGACAACCGGAAACGGCAAATTTTTGCAAAAAATATGCGTCACGCAGCGACAAAGCTACAAAACTAGACGAGTATGAAAGCAGCATTAGACAGGGTAGCTAGCCTCATCACTACTTTCAGATATGCTTAAGAGATAGGAGGTAAACTTCAGTATAATGCTGTTTTCATACTCGTGTAGCTTTGCAGCTTTGTCGCTGCATGACATATATTTTTTGCAAAAACTTGCCACTTCTGGTTGTCGTAGCGGCAAAGCTACATGTCGCTGAGATAATCGATATCTGCAAAATTTTGTCGCACGACAAGAATTTTTGAGTTGAAATGAATTCAACTTTCAGAGCGACATGAAGCGGCAAATCTGAAAAGCGACAAAACTGCAAAGCTACAAAAGTGTGAAAGGAGGCAAGCGACAGAGCTGCAAAGCTACAAAGCTGCAAAGCGACAATAAGTATGAAAGCAGCATTGGTCTTGAGAAATGCATACAGAAGTAAGTTTGGACAGGTAACCACTTACACATACAGTGTTGGCCAAGAGGATCAAACCGTTAGTCAATGCACTTGGCTTCCAATTTCCCTTTTCAGCTGATATCAGCTTTTTTTATTTTTGGAATTATCAACTTTTTTAGCTTTTTCTTGTTAAATCAGCCTATTTTTAAGCTATTTAGTGATTTTGACCCTTTTAATTTTTTTTGAAAGTCAATTTTCATGCCTACCATTTATTTCACAAAGTTCACTCTCTTGGAAGAACATCAACATGACATTACAAAATCTCTGGAAAGTAGAAATTATTGCTGAAAACAAGTAATTTTCAAACCTTCATTAAAACCTGAAAGTGTCAAAACAACTTGAATTAGGCCTAAAAAAAATTGTTTGATTGGCGTAACCCAACATACCCTATTTTTACCACCGAGCCTAAATATTTTTTTGTTTTTGGGAATGGTAAAAAGCCTCCAAATCCCAACTTTGACGGGAATAGATTCATGGGGACCCGAGATATGGCTTGCAGGACATTCAAAATGATAAATAAAAGATGTGTTACAGAAAAAGTGAAGATGTTTTTGTATATGTGCGATGTGTCGTATATTTTGTGTTCTTCTATGTGAAGCATAGACTTTAAAAAAAAACCTAAAAAAAAAATCTGACATACCTACCCACCGTATTTTTTTTCTATGTTACGCCAATCAAACAATTATTTATTAGGCCTTAATTAGGAATCATGGTTAATTACTCCCAAGTGCTGGTCAAAAACACATTGATTTTATAAAAACATTAAAAACATATTATCAATGCTAGGAGAATTGAAGTTTTCTTTCTAAATTGTTGGGATTTTTTTTAACAGGATGCAATCCGGAATCCTTCAATCATATATATCCAGTGAGAGACATAACCATTTGGACTGTGTAGAACATTCTTATAGTATCTTTAATTTGAAATTAATTCATTTTTATGCACTTCAACCTTATTTTGCTTCATTATTAGGTGTGTTGTCTTTGTGAAACTAAAGGCAGAGAATCCAAGGCTAGTGTGGGGGCGTGCATGACATGCAACAAAAATGGCTGCCGCCAAGCATTTCATGTCACATGGTAAGTATAGTGTGAGGGCATGCATGACATGCAACAAAAATGGCTGCCGCCAAGCATTTCATGACTCATGGTAAGTGCATATTGATGCAAACTTGTGTTAATCCAAATCAACTGCATTCAATTTTTGCAATTCTGAGCTGTTGTGATGCAGTTATCTCAATTTCTGTGGTGGGTCGTCATGAGTTAAGTTGGAAATCAATCCCAACTCTTTTAATTTTGTTTTGATGAAAATGGCAGGGTTAGGCATTCGCTTGTCTGAGAGACATTCGCCTTGGCTTATTCTCTGAAATGGAGAGAAAATATTGCTTGCAAGGTTTGACTACTCGTGAAATCAATGTTATCATAATTTTGTGAGATTGATTTAACTAATATTAAAGCATTGTAAGTGTCATTCGCTTCCCATTTGATCGGAAAAAAATGATCGAATATCGCGAGCAAATGTCACTTGGGCAAGTGAATGTCTTTGAACGGAAAGCCTTATCATACTTCCTGTTGTTACCGGTTGTCTTCGGGTGTTTCCGATCGAAGTGTCCAACATAAACTGGAACGGGTGTTGAGTTTTCTGATTGTTACCAATCAGCAACTAACAACTGTCTATTGAGGTGGTTCTTGCCCGATGTCTTCGGATCAAATTTGCAGTAGAAACAGGAACAAAACATTTCGCAAAGGTCGAGTGATACTTCAGTCGCCTTTTCCTTACGAGTAGAAACGTGAAGGGTGTTGATTATCCGGATCATGAACACCCTAAATAGCGGGTAAGAAATACCGGTTGTTAGTAGGTGCTCAGCAGAAACATGCAGAATGTATCTCCTGGTTGTGCTTACCACAAACCCATGACATACACTCTGAAATCAGTTTTACTGATCACATTAACAATGTGCAAATTTCAGTTTTTATAAGATATTCCATTTTGAATATTGTTTCAGTGATAATTACATGTATGATGCAATAAAGGTAGATGTATTTAGGGAAATCAAGCCTTGTTCTGTTGTCTATAGATAGCTTGCTAATATTTGTCTGTTGTGACTTTTCTTTCAGTGCACAGCAAGAGGGTTTATTGTGTGAAGAAGCTGGGCAGTACAATGACAATGTCAAGTACACAGGCTATTGTAGCACGCACTTCACAAAATTGTCACACAATGTAAGTATGTATGGGAGCTCATGTGGTCTAGTGGAATAGCGCAGGACTCCGAATCGTGAGGTTGCGAGTTCGAGCCCCACTTCGGCCAACGGGTAATGTCCTTGGGCAAGTCATTTAATCTCGATTGTTTCGTCGACCCAAATGCATTGGGGAGCTTTTAGGGGAATATTTCAATCTAAATTCAGATAGGTCTTAAGATTGCGATCTAGTTGAGGTGAAACAATTGTGACAATTTCCTAATAACAGCGTAATAATGTCAAGCGCTATGGTACTTGAATAGCACGCATAGAAATGCCGGATATTATTATTATTATTATGTCGAATCGGTGTTGAGGAGAATGACAATTGTGCAGGAAGAGGTATTAGTACAACTACAATATGTAGGTTTCCTACAACTCATGTATTGTTTGTGAATGTAATTCTTGAATTATAGGTTAACCCTTTCCAGTTTAACCACTTTTTCCACCACAGGCTGAAGGCATTTTACCTCTAAACTGACTTTGAAAGTAAATTCAAATTATCTCTAGAACTATTCTACATAATTCAATGAGACTTCAGCTTTTAAAATACACCTGTAAGAACTGTACAGATTGCCAGATATAGTGTTTTTGATGGTAAGAGGCAGTGAGCGTAGTTATACTTCAGTTTTAGTTAGTGCGTCTTGGGGACGTCCTACGCCTGAGCTGACAGTAATTTAGGGCGTCCCCCAGATGCCCTACGACAGGAAAAGGTTATGACCAAAAATGGAAGAAAGTTAATTTTTGACCTTATTTGGCATGAAAATCAAAAAATTAGCAAAAATACTAAAAAATAAAAATGACGCAACATCTGAGTGGGTGTTTAAAATTAAAATTCCCATTCCAAAGTCATTTAAAAAAAAAAATTGTTATTTTTAGTTTGGATGGAAGCCCAAATGGCCAAAAAATTTGTTTTTTGTGATTTTCTCAAAAACTGATTTTTGGTCAAAAATTAACATCACCATCATGTTTCTTGTGAAAATTCCTTTCTGGAAATGTATACTTTTATTAACTTTAAGCACTTTGTTAAAAAGTTATGGTACAAAATAAACTTGCAAAAACGTAAAATCGAGTAACGTGCTTTCCCCCCTTAATACACGTGCATTTCATGTCAAGAGTAAAATGAGACAAAATCAGTGCACGCGTAGTCAGTAATTCACGAGGCCAAAGTGAAATGATTTTGTCTCATTTTACGGTCATAATGAAATCCTAATTTATACATAACAGAAAACTAATATTGCTAATTTTGTGAAACGAAATAAAGCTTTTATATGGTCATCGAAATTCAAAACACTAAACTAAATAAATCTGTCGCCCGACAAAAACGATGTACATGTAACATAACGTCCGTCACGCAAATCAGATCGCAACATGCTGAGTACATTGTGAATTTTCAATGCACTCCGCATACTTTATATTCTTGAGTTCTGCTTGGCTAGTTGATACGCAGAGCGCATGAATGTGTGCTATGTCATAAGCTTAGATGACCCTAACTAACCTGAACATGTATGCTCGTGTGAAAGACTACTTCATGAATGCTATCATTTATCTATACTCTATAAACATTGAAGTATGCAACAAATAAATCAGACTCTGTTACCAGATCCATATTGTTACGGTCAGAGATGTTAAATGACCAAGGCCAAATTCACCTTTCGGGTTCTTAAATGAAATACAAAAAAATACACTGAAAAGTATTATCTGAAAACTTTCTTAAAACTTTAATATTTGTTTTGGTTCAATTTACAAACTTGCTTGTTGTCTTAAAGTACTACTTAACTTACAGATACCGCTTCAAGAACCGCGCGATCCGGATTTTATATTCCACGCTATAGTCCGAGATTGTTCATTAATGTCCACTGCATTAAAATCTTGAAAAAACTTGCAGGCGTATTCTTGCAATTCACAAGTTCCGGAATCCAGCTGGCAAAAGGTAAATCCAAAAGTTTCCTTGCGAAATCAAATGGCGATTTCCACACAACAATTCAGCAATCCTTAAACGAAGCTCCACTTGGCTTAAAAGCTGAATCCAACGCACATAATCCACTCGGGAATTAAATATTAAAATAACAGTTTGTCTTTAATCCTCCAACTATCGTTATCTCCAATCTCCTTTCGAAGTTTAATTAGCAAACTCCACTCCTCTGTAAAATTATCCACCAAAATCAACTTCTCCTGAAGTTGTCAAAAAGTTGAAGTCAATTCAACTTTATCTGTATAACTGCAACTTGAATCCATCCACAAAACAGATCGAGTCCATTTCACTCCGATCAAGTAAAATTCACTTCTCCCAAAATCTAATCAGGCCGTGCTACAGTTTCAACATTTTCTCAAAAATTCCCCAACGACATCGTTCATATATTTAACATAATAATTTGTACAGTCTTCAATGTGAGGGATTTTCCCAGCATCATAATATTTTCAAGTAAACAAATCTATTTCTGAAACTTTGGGGAATTCCCAATGATCACCTGATATTTTCATGCAATCAATTGCCTATTAAAATAGAATGGGAAATCACCTAATATTGCAAAATAAGATTCACTCAGAAAAAGTCCCTTTCTGTGGCAATCAAAGATCTCAATAATTAAGCTTCTCTAATTAAACAATTAATCAACTAAAACAAATAATTCAGGTTCACATAACAATATCATATCCCTTGTATTCTACAACATTGTAAACTGGTGGTTTTGTATTGTGTAACAGACTAGTAATGATTGATTAGGATTGATTAAGACCAAATCACTGCATATTAATATTTTTGTAGGTGAATCGTTCATTATTTTGGTACTATTTTTGGCTAATTATGTTGCTACCACATGAACAAACATTGAAAATATGTTCATTTGAATATTCAGCAAGATTTGGCACGTGTTTATGATTCAAAAAATGTGGACTAATTTACTTCCTCGTATGGTCATATTGGTTTATGTGCGTTAATTGGCTGCTTGTTGCATACTTTAAGATTTATAGAGTATAGTACACAGTATACAAGACTTTTAACTCATAAACAATACATTACTATATTGTGAACTTGTGATATAAAATCAGATGTCATTTACTATAATATCAGCTCAAATCAAAAGTCTATTTCATTACTGCAAGAAGATAAACTCTGTCTATTATGAAGGAACAAAGAATTAAGTGCAAAGTTAAGTTTTCTGAATGCAACATTTTAAACAAATTAGATAAATTTAGATTATTCATTACTATTTTCTAAATGTGATGAACAATTGAAAAAGCATGTGTTAAAAACATTTTAAAAATCTATATGGTTTTGCTAGACACTGCTCCACTGATTAGTAGAGGACAGTCAAGTATTTTTCCCATTTGTTTTGAACTAAGCAATAATTGAGACTTGTTTTCCGTTAAACATTTCTCTCATAAATCACTGATGATAAGAACAGGTCAATTCAAACTAACTCTTCATCATGCTATCTAACCTAATTCTTAATCAAACTATACCTATAGTTCATGCTAGACCAGGGGCCCGTTTCATAAAGATTTAAATCAAGCGTACGTTTGATTTATCAAGCGTAAAATAGGTTGATACAATGTAATTTTACGTTTGAAATCAAATGTACGCTTAATTCAATCAAACATACGCTTGATTCTAATTTTTATGAAACGGGCCCCATTTTCCAATCTGTAATTTTTAGGTTGTGACTGTGGAATCAAATTATATCTGAAGTCTCTGAATTCAGTGCATCTATAATTGAATGTTGCTTCAATCTACTTTTCATAGGATGTTTATAAGATTATAGTAGCCTATACAAATATTGACTGCTTTGAGGGGCATGGTTAAAATTATTTTCCCTAGGTGATTTCAAAACCATGAATATGCCCAAAGCGAAAGTGAAGCTAAGGGCATATTCATGAAGGTAAATAATTTTAACCGTACCCAAACAAAAACCAGTCAATTTTCATTGTATATACCGAATATATAGATTTTTGTCATCTGGTTGGTGAAACGAACCATTTTAGCACTTGAAACGCCCAATGATAATTTATGTTATACGTTCCTTTCAGTGCTGACTGCACTGTATTGTGCGTACAAGATAACTAGCTTACACACTTATGCAGCTTGTGTTTTACCATGCATGCTTATAGTCACACGTGTGAAGCTCGAGGTACATGATGCAAAATATATTGAGCGGGCCTAGTGAAAAATATGCCCCGGTATAGTAAATAGTATGGAAATGTATACTTTTATTATCTTGCAAATAGGGCCAAGTTAAATCCAAGCCCTCACTTTTAACCAATCAGAGGACAGGAATTTATATAATGCGGTATGTAAATTTGAATATTCAATTCATTGAATGTCAAATGAGCATAAGTTGAAATTTTTGTTCTACATTTTCTTTACTTGCAGAAGAAGGACAAAGACATCAAGACAATACCACCCTTTAGACCATTGGGTAGCTCTTACAGTACACCAGAGAAAGACAGAAATGAAAAGCCACGGGCAGAAAAGGAAAGCAAATGTCGGCAGAAACCGGAGAGAAGGGCCAAGTTATCTGAAACAGGCCCTTCATCGTCACAAGATAGTACAAGTACAAACACTCCGGGGTCCACACAGAGTAGTGTCGAGGATACGTCTAGTAAATTTACCAATGCAAATTTTACAGAAACTGTTCTGGTTACCAACGAGGAGCCATCCTCAGCTGGTAGTGGGGATAACTCACTCATTCTTAAATTCAAAAGAAACTCAGTGTCTCAGGTTCCGCAAAGAGGACGGAGATTATCCAAAGCTGATACAGGGAGTCCAACTACAAGGAACTCTGATTCTGGTGCTGGGACTAGTGTAGGGGAGTTCAGTTTGAGCTTTGGGGAGAGGGGGGCCTCATCCCCATCTCAGTCCAATGATGAATCAGCGTCAGTTAAATCTAGTAAATCAAAGAAATCTTCCTCAAGGGAGCCCTCAAGAACTCCTACACCGTCGGCAACACCGACGGTGATAACTGAAACAGTAATGCAGCAGGACTTTCCTCCATTGGGAGATGATGCTATGAACAAAGGTGATGGAAGTGTTCCAAATGATACTGCTAGTAGGGATGGTGCTAGTAGTTCAAACAATAATACTCCAGGGAAAAATTATGAGAGTTCTTTCAAAGAATTTATGGCCAAGTATGAGGCTAGAAAGGATGTGGACACTCCCAAGACGAGTGAAGAAAGTGATCATGATCGAGGAGGAGAAGAGGAGGACATGGACACTGGTTTAGTTAATGGTAGGAATGAAAAAAAGGATGATTCCTTGCCAGATAGTGAACAAGAAGTGGAAAAATCTGAACCGCCTATGGAGGTGGAAAAAGTTGATGTCATTGAAAAACAACTGGAAAAGCATGAACGTAAAAAGCATCGTAGTGAAAGGCGGAAAACTGGCAAGGCAGGCAAAGTAGGCCGGCCAAGATCTTCATTAAGGGCGAGTCGAGACCATGCAGTCGATGAGTTGCCCGTGAAAAGATCAAGGCAGCTCAGTGGCTCATCACCTGTTAGTCCATCAGGGTTTGGTGTTTTGAATTCCTCCACATTTCCAGGGACTATGGTTGCATCGGGTGGTGCTACTTATGGATTTGCAACTCAGGGAGGAGGGCCTCCAACATCGCCAGTAGGAGGATTATCCTCTTTGTACCATGCAGCGAGTGCTGCAGGTGATGCGGGGAGTGCTAGCAATAAGATGACAGGTGAGATGGCCTAGTGTGAAAGGTGCAAAACAGGGTGTATAGAATGTGGTGCTTAATATTCAAAAGTAAGAGAGTACCTTTTCAGTATGTAAGATATAATTATATCATAGATGTTTTTTTCTGATGTATATCAATCAAATATTTACTGCTTATTGACATTCAGGACAGAAGTGCACCTTATTCTTTTGGCAAAAAAGTAGATCCACAAACTTCAGATAATTGGGGGAAGGAAGAATGCCATTCTTTGAATAAAGAGCAATAGACATTTGTTTTATATAAGTTTAAGAATATTTCTGACATACAATTTTCATTTGCTTTAGATTTAGTAAAAATAGTTTGCCGTGTTTTTCTCCTGACATCTATCTACCATCTGGTCCAAAAGTTTCCATAGAAAAGTACTACGTACCAGTTATAAGGCCAAAAATAAATTGTTTGGTTGTCCTCGACAATTTTTTTTGAGCAAGTGCGGGCGGGCAAAAAATGTAAGTCAAAGTTACACCCAATTAATAAGATGCAAATAAGTCTACTGTACTGAAAATCGCTTTATACATGTTTAAAAACAGTATTAAAATGGAAACAAAATGAAAAGAACAACTTAAAAAATATTTTCAAAAAATCAAAATTCTCAAAGAATAAAAACTTTTTTTGGAAATCTGAAAATTAGGCGCGGTATACTTTTGTACAGTGAAAACTTTTTTTCCAGTTTCGAAAAATAGGGGCGGGCGGTCGAGAACAACCAAGCAAACAACTTTTTTTTGAGGGGGGCCTAAATGTCATCATCCCTGGTATATAGCAACTTTTGTTTTATTGAATTATAAAAGATTATTATAATTATTATATTATAGATATCTAGGCAAGTAGACAAAATATTGAATATCATTTGATCTATGACAACTAAATGACCAATTGCATTCTTGTTTAGTTAAGATGTTTGTATTTTGCAAAAACTTGTTGCCACAAGCTGTTCTGGGCCCTGTTTCATAAAGATTTGAATCGAGCGTACATTTGATTTATCAAGCATAAAATGGTTGATACAATGTAAATTGATTTGCTTGATTCAAATCTTTATGAAACGGGGCTCCTGTAGGTGCAAGCAAGCTGTCAGTCTCAATTTCCTACATGGAGGTCCCAAGTTTGATACCTACAACATGTATTGTATATTCAGAGCTTTATTGATTTTATTGGATGAAAACCAGTGATATACCATATGAGCTGCAGGATTTTGCGCATTGTTAAATCAAGTACTGTAAAACAAGAAAATATTTTTGCGTTAAGAAATTTTTGCGAATTTCATAATCTGGGGTTTTTGGCGGCATTTTAATTTTACTAATTGCATCAGCATGCCATTGAAATCATTGTATATTATTAATATTAGCGGCAAATTAATAGTGTCAGTGTGGACGTTTGTAACATATGCACCAGACAAAGATTCTTTTTCTTTTTCAAAGACCTTTGATATAGGTGATCTTGAAGATGAAAAGAGGATAATTAATTTCCCCTTTAAATGTGTTTTTCAGATGTATTCAAGAGAGCTATCAAAACTGATTTGAATGTTTAAACTTGTCTAATAGTTTTTGTTGTAAACTGTAATCTGAGTGAAATGCCGCAGATATATATTGAATGAGATGTAAGTACATGTAAAACACTAACATCAGTGGTCGATTTCACTAAAATTAAAACGCATCGTTAATGCATCGTAAGACTGAACGCATCGTTCACTCATCGCAAATTTACGAACACCATTTGGCCCTTCGCAAAGTTGCGATGTGTTGCAATTTTCCCCGTGTAATATTCATATACCTTGTGACGCATCGTACGCTTACGAAGAATTTTTATGTATTTGTGAAATCCAGTCTAGCTGCGCGCTGAACGCATGGCAATTTAGTGAAATCGACCACAGGTTCAGTATCACTGTCTGCAATCGCAAAATAACTTGATTGGTGCAAATCAACAGTTATTACTCAGTGAAAGTCCTAATAATGAAAGCGCTCTCTTTATTTGCTAGATGAGACTGCTGCTATTCACGATGTGTTCAGCATAGCAGGGCAGAGTGGGCTCACCTTTGGACCACAGCCTAGGAGCTCACTAACTCATCGGAGGCCTGCTGTTTCAGAAAGCCCAGCTGCGTAAGTACTTAAATAAATAGTCTAAATTCAAAGTTGAGATTAGATCAAATGTGACGTTTATGGATATCAATTTACTGAGGTACCATAAACCTAGACCTATCGGTCCGTATGCACAAAACATTTAGACCGGGTCTAAAGTTACACATGGTCTAAGTGAAATCTACTTTCATTAGAAAGGGACCGTTATTCACATTGTCTTTCTGTAGTAAGTAGCTGATTTTAAAGATTCAAATGCAATTTTCAAAAATAATAGAAAATAACTCATGTAAATGCAGAAGAAAGTGTTTTTCCTGGTGGGACAAAATTTCACTTAGACCAGGTCTAACTTTAGACCCGGTCTAACTCTTTTGATAAAGACCAAGTGACACACCGATGCATTGAAGTAGCATTCACCCACAAATTTTGCTAGACCCATGCATATCCTGATGTACATTCTTATTTATTTGAAGCCCAGCTGCGTAAGTACTTTAATAAATAGTCTAAATTCAAAGTTGAGATTAGATTTATAGGCTCGTATTCCAGAAAGGTGTTTAGCTAAATCTCGTCAACAGCATGACTCATTGAACTGTTCTGCTTGAAAGCTGCAATGATGCGTATCATTCCTGAACAGTTGATGCGCAGTTAAACAATGGTTTAGCTAAACATCTTTCTGGAATACGGGCTATAATGTTTTTCATAAGGTGGTCATTAGCAAAGTAAAGTTGTCATCAAGTTTAAAATTGGTTAAGAACTGAAGGCATATTAATGTTCATCATCATTTGAACTTACTACTAACAACCTTGAATGTTCATCAAGTTAATCCATTATGTTGATGTGTGACAGGACCTTAGTAGGAAGTGCATTTGAAATGAAATTTTTGCATATATTTATAAATTTAGAGAGTGCTAATCTGAACACATTACTCTGATCAGTTGAAGCGCACTCTCAAGACTGACTATTTTCAGTGACTGTATGATAAATTACCTATAACTTTCCAAATTTTCTCCTATGTACATGATTCTGTTTGTAACAATTTGTATAATTTGTAAAGATTGTATATTTCTTAGGTTTTGTTACAAGTGTGTACAGCGCTCACTTCTTTGTTTTGAGCGCTCAAAAATCTCACATTATTATTATTATTATTATTAGCTGTAACTAAACTGAGCCCACCATTCAAGGTCCACAGAATCATTTGTCTTTTCAGTTAATGCCGCTAAAATCTTTAAGTTATGATTGCAAACAAAACAATGGTATAATTTTCATAATATAGTGTATAACTTAATTTAAAAAATGAAAAAATACCAAAAAAAACCCCAACATTATGACCATGTTTTTTTTTATTGCACAGACCATCAGCAGCACCTATGCCAGCTACCATGGAACAGTTGTTAGAGAGACAGTGGGAACAAGGCTCCAATTTCCTCATGACCCAAGCTACTCATTTAGATAGTAAGTAATGTGGGATTCTAACCATTTTCAGTGTAGGATTGTCTTGTGATACGGCACGCAGGGGTGTGAGTTCCGCTTTTAAGCTGATTTCAGCTTTTTTAATGCCTTCAAAAGAGTACTAATTTGAGCTTTTTCTTTCATTTTCAGCCTGTTTATGGCATTTTTATCACTAGTTTCAGCTTTTTTCAACTCTTTTTATCACCTGACTCTCACACCCCTAGGCACAGCCTGACCCTTCAAATTCAGTTAGCAAAGATGTCATACTGGATGAAATCTTGGAAGAGGGTGTCTAGCAAGATTCATAATTCAGGGTTAGTGCGGATCCTTGAAAGTACTTGAATTTTATTTTGCAATTTCCAGGCCTTGAAAGTCCTTGAAAAACTGACTTTATCAAAAAAGTCCTTGAAAGTCCTGGAATTTTTTAATATCAGAAATGTTAAAAATTTATATGACAAAAGAATTTACCATGCAATTATTTTTATCCAAAAATGAGCAAAATCAAATTTATTTTATTTGTTGACACATATTCCGTCGGCCGCCGCTGACAAGGTGAAAAGTCCTTGAAAGTCCTTGAATTCTTCTGGGAAAAGTCCTTGAAAGTCCTTAAATTTTGTAAGTGAAAAAGAGTACTAACCCTGTAATTTACAAATATCACAGCACGACCATCTACTGGCAGCTGATAGGGCCAGGGGCTTTTGGACCAGGAGTAAGCATGAATAAATACCAGTTGTTTAAATGGTTGCCAGACAGGGAAGATTAAGATTGGCGAAAGCAAATTGGCATGCTGTTTAATTGTGGAGCTACTTTTTGAATTCATGCAATTTGTCACGCGAATACAATGTTTTATTTTGCATGACTTGTAAAAATTTTGTTGAAGAATGTGGACAACAGTTCAGAGTTGTAGTGCAATATTACTTTTGTTTGGTCCATTGTGAACGAACAGAACAAAAATAACGCGCTTAGACAGGAAAGCCGAGGATAGCAAAAAAGCCAAAAAAAAGTATCCGGTATGAATCGGTAGTAGCCAAACACAAATACAGCACGTGCTGACCCATTTATTATTTGAACCCAGGCTGCATCTGTAAGAAGCAAGTGCTACTGTACCTGAACTTCACCAGCTCTTGCCTCCGTACCACAAATTCACCAGCTCTATTTCCCGGATACCCTGGTCACATTACCTTGCGGCGAGCTTACGATGTGTTTACGGCGTCATACCAGATAGAATTCAGCGGACACCGGCCGGTAGTCCAGACAGTGTCCGAGCAGACACCGGGCGGTATCCGTGAGCCGTAGAGACGCCTGAAGCATGGTGCAAGAATTTAATTCCGAGTTAAAACCTTGCGGTTTGTATACGATGTCTTCAGGTATGGTCTCATAACCACCAGCGTTCTACCGGTGACCGACCGTGCATCACTAGGATTCACCGGTGTCATACCAATGTTCTACAGGCATTGCGACTTCTTTCGGCTTATGTGACCATATCATAAATGTAGTTATATCACTTTTTGAATATGACAAATTCAGACAATATATGCTGTTCATCGTTCATACACTGCGCTTGATACATGTTGAAATCAGTGATCATATTGGACCGTTGCTAAAGGTTTAAGCGGTTATTAATCTATATTAGGCCTAAAAAAAATTGTTTGATAGGCGTAACCCGACCGACCCTAATTTTACCACCGACCCTAGATATTTTTATTTTTTTGAGCATGGTAAAAAACCTCCAAATCCCAAATTTGATGGGAATCGATTCATGGGAACCCAAGATATGGTTTGCATGACATTCAAAAAGTCATTTTAAAGATGTGTTACAGAAAAAGTGAAGATGTTTTTGCATATGTGCCATATATTTTGTGTTCTTGTATGTGAAACATAGAATTAGAAAATATATTAAAAAAAATCCGGCCTACCTACCCTATTTTTTTTCTATGTTACGCCAATCAAACAATTAATTTTTTTGGGCCTTAATATCTACATTTTAATATCTTACCATTTTTCATTTTCAGTTGCATCATTATTATCATGTCTCCATCAATTACGACAAGAAAACCAAAGATTAGAGGACAACTTGAACTCCATGCAGCAACGCAGGGACCACCTGCTCTCAGTCAATGCTCGTCTGTCCCTCCCACTGGTCACAGGAAATAGCCCAAGAGTGGGTCAGTCCAATCTAGCCGAATCACCGGATGTACACGTTGGCGGGCCTACAACCAGGAGTCCAAGAATTAACCATGTTATCCAGGGAGATAATACCGCATCATTGGCTTCCTCATTACAGGTATTGTTGCGGGTCTAGAAGAGTTTTTGTCTTCACTATTACAAATTCTACTACAAAGAACTGACCCTTTTCTAGCCCCTATGGTAGGGTAGGGCTGCTGATCAAAGTCAACAATCCATCAAATCACATATTTTTGTACAGTCATTATAATTAAGTAATGATAAAGTAGTATTAGGTCATATTTTTTGAGGTCGGGCCCATTTGCGTTACGACTCACTCACTTCATCCATACTTAACCCCCTCCTGGTAATGGTTGATTAGAGATAATAAACACCTTTATTTGGCTATTATTTTTAATTGATTTTATAGACTAATACATTATCTTCAAAATCATACCAAATTATAACATTTCATACAATTTTTGAAAAGTTATGATAAGATTTGATGCACAATGTACATATTTCATCCACACCAACCGCATTTATGCCCGTTTTGATTTCTGGCTAAATTAGCTTATTGACTTTAACTTGTTATAAGCGTTAATGATCAACTTTATTCGGGTTAATTCCAACTTGATTTTGATAAACAATAACCTGCCTTTGAAATCAAATCAGATTTATGACACTTCAATGGATTTTTAAGAAGATATGACACAAGAAATGATGCACAATTTTCATGATGCCTCATCCACACCCGCCTCATCCACACCCGCCTCCACCCTGGCTAATTAGCTTTAACAGGTTATTAAGCCTACTTAATCACTTCATTTTGGGTTCTATTCTTAATTTCTTGAAAGTCAAATAAATTGTCTTTAAAATGATACCAAAATTAAAATATTCCATGAGATTGCTGAAAAGATATGACAAAATTTATGCATAAATCATTCTCAATGTAACAAATCCACCTTTTATGGGTGCCCACATTAAAAAGGATGACCATTACTGAAATGATTAAATTTCCTACAAATATAATTTCTATGATCCGTATGCGAAGAGCGTGCGCGACTTCGAAAATGGACCGTGCGCATGTTCATTGGCAGTTCAACACCGCATCCATGGGAAGACATCAAGTTTCCCATACTTGGCGCGGCGATTCGCTAGTTTTAATGCGCATTGGTTGCATTCTAATTTACATGATTTGTAGTAGGAAATTTAATGATTTCAATAATAAGGCCCCAAAAAAGGTTTGTCTCAGAAACCCACGCGCATTGCTATGTGAAAATGAATTTAGCTCTTTCTCTCTTTCTTTTTTTTATCGAGAGTAATCCAGCGATCGACTGCCGTCCGGGTTGCTGTCATTTGCTGTTGCAATTTTACCCTGAATTTCATGTTTTATTTCAACTGTCAAGACTTCCCATAGTTAAAACGGGCGGGATCGTACTTAGAAACTGGGAGATCCAAGTTTTAGAGCGTTAAAAAAAAAGAAATACCGAATAACTAATTTTCCTAAAAAAAAATAAAAATCGCATACCGCATAGCTTTTTTGCAAAAGGTTTCTGAAACAAACTCTTTTTTTTCTTGGCATGTAATGAACAGTTGAAATCAACCTCTTCGGAGCCATCCATTGCAACCAATTTACAAATAATCTTGTCTGGAGTGCAAGAACTCTTTATACTGTGCAAGAACTCTTTATACTATGCACTTTCTCTGGAATAAACTTACCGATGGTAACCTTTTTCTGTTCTTTTCCAGGACTTAAACAGTAGTCATGGCAGTAGCAGTACACTCAGCTCACATAGTCTCAACGCATCCATGCAGTCGTTAGATCATTCCTTCAATAGCCAGTCACCCACACCTAACCAATCAATGAACCAAACAGTTAACCAGTCACCCAGCCAACCGATTAATCAATCGACCCCACTCAACCAATCAATTAATCAAACGACCCCACTCAACCAATCAATTAATCAATCAACCCCACTCAACCAGTCCTTTAATCACTCATTAAGTCAGTCTGGAAATCATCATATGGGTGCTCATCCTGGCAGGGCAAATAATACTCCAAGTCCAGGTGCAAATAGGGGCCAGAGCCCAGGTGTGGCCGTGCAAGGTCACCTTACGTCCCGTTTGACTCCACCGTCACACGCAATTAATGAGAATCAGAGGTCGGATCACATGATTTCACACACTTCATCGTCGTTGACTCAGGTTCATGATAGGCTGTCAGGAGGTCCAGTGGTGCTCAATAATCCATTACAACAACAGGGACGTTGTAAACAGCAAGACAGAATAGGTGCAGCGGTGCAAGGGAGGTTACAGGCACAGACGGTAGATGTAAATAGAAAATGGTAAGATATCGCAATATATTTAGCATCAGTTAATTAAGTGGAAGATT
Source organism: Ophiothrix spiculata (assembly GCA_000969725.1). NCBI lineage: Eukaryota > Metazoa > Echinodermata > Ophiuroidea > Amphilepidida > Ophiotrichidae > Ophiothrix > Ophiothrix spiculata. Next base: position 28,039 of record JXSR01S024671.1, read on the forward strand.
GAATATAATTCAAGTGTCAAAAAAGGATTGTATTTTTGTAAACAGCAGTCACGTGCAATATGCTTTAGGAAGGCCTTGAATATTATAATCTGTATTTTGAAAGTTTATTCACTGTCATACATGTAGCATAATCAAATTTTAGTTTTAGAAAGCAGTGACCCGTCATATCGAATAAGAGTCCCAAAATGAAAATAGATTTGTTGGTCTCTTCTGAAAAAATTATATTTTAAGCTTTAAAATGACACCTTGGTATTGGTTATTTGATGTTCGATTGCAAAGTTACAAATTCAGAAAACTCGTATCAGGTTTAAAGTTTCTGTACTGGTAAAACTTGAATGGAGAAAGTATTTTTATCTT
>JXSR01S024673.1:21947-32305 GCA_000969725.1 Ophiothrix spiculata
TAACTTCTCGGTTGCTAAACCTTGCTTCTTAAAGCAAGAATCTTTACCGTTAATTAATGTAATTTAGAAGCAGTACAAATCTTTTTGTTGAAATTCATAATTAATTATAATTAATTAAAGTAAAAGTTAAATTAATTAAAGTACATTACTTTATAAAAGCTTGGTTTTTAAAACTTCTCCAAAAAGAGACAAACAGAAAAAGAGAATTTTATAGACTTTGTTATTTAATAATTATTAACACAAATGACTAAATTTATACATTTAATGAGTAATTGGTATCAACTTTATTTTATAGCTTTGCTTGTGGTGTCTTTAATTTATCAGATAGGAGTTAACTTCACATGCCAAATTTTTATATACTACTAAGGTGATATTAGAATTAACGCGCAACATCTTTTGAAATGTACTTTCTTTACTATTCTCTTCAGGTTAAGTGCAATAATTTTCTCAGACTGATGGAAACATTGGGAAGATTTATAGATTGAGCATGTCAGCTTAGATATTCTTCAAATCATTAGTTGCAGTTCTATATCTCGATTTCAGGAGAGATTATTGTTGACATGTTTTGGATCGCTAATGTTGTATTTGAAACAGCTGTTGTTAGTGTTTGAATTTGCGTTCTTTATTTTATGAATATATTACCTGTCAATAAGTTTGAATTTGAAGGTAATTTAATATGTTATAGGCATAGGTTATATACAAAGTGTTTACTATTCTTATTCATACAGGTTTAAAACATTTTGATATACTTTAATAATGCGTAAAATGAATACGTCTGGTTTTTTTAATGTTAGTCATCTACGGAAAAATATGAACGCAATAAACTATTGCCATAGTAGCTATGTATATCTTAAGCCAGCTGCAAATACCGTTAAAACTTAGATTGTGTTTTTAATTGTTTTTGGTGAACAACCAAACATAAAGAAATCTATAAAAATATGGTAACAGTCAACGTCATTGCCTGCCTTTTAATATCAATGCTATTAATTTAATCACAGATCTTTAAAAACGGGGATGGTGATCGGCTGCATTTGTTTGAAGCAATGTTTGTGTTGGTGCCGAGACAATCCAACAGGCAATTACGTGTAGTCTTCTGTTATACTCCACAATCTATTCAGTAGGCTTTCCAAAAAGTTCATTGACCAACCGCGTCACTAAAGTGTACACTTTCAAGTCACCTGTGCGTAGCCTCTTGACTCATCGGTATTGCAAATATACGTTTGATATAACCAAGTGAATGTTTAAATAACATTCTTTATACAATTTTCGCAAAGAATTACCACGGTAAAAGCTCCTCGTTTTATTTATCATAATGTGTTATGTATTATTCTTCTACTTTCACCGTGGTATTTATTTGCAATATTTATTTTCAGTATCACCATGTTGTATGTTTAAAAAAAATGAAGGAGTCTAAATGAATATTTGATGGTAATTGATTTAGAACCCCGCGCTATTCAAACATAATGATCCAAATAATGGTTTCAACTCACACATAGAATTGAGATTATATCGATTTTCTTTTGTATTTGTACAGAATTCGCAATCCCCGTTTTTAAAGATCTGTGATTAAATAGTCTCAGAAGGAAATAAAGTTATTAAGAGAGGTATAGTCATTTCCTATTGAAACTAATAGTTTATACCCAAAAACAATGTTTTTCACTCGATAAACACTTTTTTTTCCGATTTTCGAGAAACACTGCTCTTCTTCTTTAAACGAGGTTTTTCGCTGGATAAACAATATTTAGCGATGATAAACGGTGTTTTCAATAAACAATATTTTTCGCTTGATAAATAGTGTTTAAAAATGTTTTTCACTTAATAAACACTGTTCTTCACTCGATATATAATGTTTATCGAATGAAAAATATTGTTTATTGAGTGGAAAATGGTGTTTATCGAGTGAAAAACAATGTTTATGGAGTGAAGACAGTGTTTTAAAACAAATTTATCAATCAAAAACACTGTTTATCGACGAAGAGTGTTTTTAATGAAAACAATGTTTGTCACTGGAAAAATAGTGTTTTCATTCGAAAAACATTATTGATCGATAAACATTGTTTTTCGAGTGTAAAAAATAATTTTCTTGACAACTGTATTTTTCTGATAGACAATTGAGTCCTGTTCATTCAGTGACAGTGATATACATAAAGGCGAAAAACAATGTTTATCTCTTGAAAAACAATGTTTTTTCACTCGATTAATTTTACTCATGGCTTGCCATACAAGATAGAGGCCCATTTCCATTCTTCATATACGATATAACAGCTTTTGTGCGAAGTTTAAAAACAAAATGTGCGAAGATCAAAAACGTTATAGGGCTAAGATTTAAATCAAATTAAGACACTTATACAACACGTCTAAATTCAAATTAATTCACTTCGATTATAGAAAGATGTATGAACATATGACCGATACCTCAGTTATGAAAAAACCTTAGTAGTCTGCTTTTTTCTGCAATTTTCTACTTTCTGCCACCGTTAAAGAAAGTACCTTATTATGTGATCCGAAATGCACATGCTGACTTTTTACTTTGTCAGGACTCAATTGTCTTCAGGTATTACATCATCCATCTGGAATGTAATTTGTAACTGACCTTGCCGCTGATTAGATTGTTCCACGCTTAATATGTACAACGTTATCCCCGAGATGTCAAATAAATTTGATTTGGACTTGAAGGGAAATGATGGCATCTCAGTTGCGCATGTAACAAAAAATGTTTCTGCTGCATTTTATTCTTTCTGGTTTAAAGAAAATGATTGTGTCCAATCTCACATACTTACAGAAATTGGACCCACTCAAGGTACGTGAGCATATTTTAAAGTTATGTGAAAAAAATACCAAATTAATTTATTGCTCTTTGTGAGGGGGTTTTGAAATTCAAAACATTATATTTTGTCACATTTATTCTATCATTTCATCATTTTATTCCAACTATTCTAAATGTTGAAAATGTCATGTTAACATGTAAGTGACCAAGGGGGGGGGGGGGGTTCCTAGTAGAGGCCCTACCACAGAAAACTCGAAAAAAAATTACATCGCCGCTCCATGTAATTGTCAAACTTAAGGCAGCGGGTCCCTCAGTGGCAACAAAATCCAAATCGATCCAGTCGTGTTCGTGCTAATTAGCATAAAGTGATTTTTCGAGGGCGCTGTTCAAATTTGTTTTGCCCATAAAATCGAAACCGAATAACTTTTTTCCAATTTTATTTTTGCAATGTAATTGTACTTGCAATATGCAAATTTGAACAACATTTCATGCGAAAAATCCTTAGGGAACATGGTTTTTGAAATTTTGGCGGGACATTTTTGATGCAGCACAAAAAATAGTTTTTCGGCCGCCATTTTGAAACGGTTCATCCGATTTTCCAAGTTGTTTCTGTATTTTGGCTCATTGACCTGACTTTCAACGTAAAATTCATACCGGAAGGGTGTTTTTTTAAGGGGACTCCTAGGAACCCCCCCTTCCCCCCTTGGCACCAAAATCTAAAACATTTACTCCCCAGGCGTAATGGGCTATTCCAGAAATTAATGGTGCACCCCTTAAAGAAGGCATGGGATTCCCAAATATTTTGCATGAATTTCTCAGTGGGAAATCCCAAAATAAATCATCGTTTTCCCTCCATGATTGTTAAGAAGGCATGAGAATTCCGAAATATTTTCGCCAATTTAGTGCATATTCCCAAAATATTCACAATTTTTTGATCAAATGGGTAAAGAAGGCACGGGAATTCCCAATTTTCTGTCTTAAGATGGAACATACCCCTAAAGAAGGCATGAAAATATCAAACCTGGAATTCCCAATTTTTCAAGAAAAAATATGGATGCTTTCTTTAGGAGGTGTACAGTTAATTTCTGGAATAGCCCAATAAGACTATTAGACATATTAAATTTTCAAGGTCTCACGGAAAATAACACCGATATTTGATTCAATAAAAAGTATAAAAATCAATTGCCGGATTTACGTTAATAAAATGTCAAAGTATAGAATTTAACTCAAAAAGGATGTTTCATTCTTCAAAGATGTTGACAATCAATTATATGATTTATGGGTGATTTATTGGTCACCTAGTCAACATCCTTTAATTAGATTGTGTCTGGTTGAAGTATGAATGGATTGATTTTTATTACTTTGATGTTAAAGTTTAATCTATCTGCTCTGCTCATAATTATCGTTTATATCACAAAAATCGCGTTGATTTTTTTTCTGCGACACAGGTGTTGGCCTACATAGACTTCTTGATCATTTGAAAAATTGGTATTAGTAGGCTGAAGCCAACTGAAAATAAACTTGTTTATGAATGATTATAGCGCAGGTAACACTTACAAATTGTGAAAATTGAAATACAAATTTGCCTTTTGTCTGATAATTCGAGATTTTGTGGACAATTATGTCAAATCGGTTGAAAATCCAATATGGCGCCTATGAAATGCATTGTTTTCTTTAAATGGGGTAAAATAGAATTTTAGGAATCGAAGCCAATGAACTTTTTTGTCTTAAACGGAGCATAGACATATAACTTACACATATATACTATGGAAATTGAAACAAAAATTTGTTTTGTGTCAAATAATGCATTTAAGACCAAATTCCAACATGGCCGCCACTGAATAAATGATCGGGCTGTAACCCTGTGGCGAATGGAAAGAAATCATTGCAAGTATTTCTTAGCCCTTGTTTCAGGTTCAATATTGTTCAATTTAGTGTATACCATGTCTGGTACTCTGAATTCGCCCGGGCAGCGCGCTGCCCGGGCGAATTGCTGGGTCCGTGGGAGGGGAGATCAGGGGAATTATACTAGTCCTAGTATGTCTTAGAAATAAATGAAATGAAATGAATGAATCAGAATGACTATTGTAGACTTGAACAGGAGATGAACATAATAATGAGATTTGTTTTATCCGTACATTCAAATGGCTTACCCACTTCAGTTAACTAACACTATCTTACCAATAATGAAGAAATCGTATGACAAATTAAGGCATATTATATATAATGAATCATACTATGATTGTGACTTAAGATATAGATAACTCATAACTTAACTAATTAATAAAACCCCAAAAGAAAAACATTTATGAACTTGTTGTTATTTGTGACAAGTTTTACTGCACCTAGAGCATAATCATTTTGTCGATTTAATCAGTTTTATAATAGTAGGTCTATGGTATAATCCTTGAATTATACTTATTAAAATTATCAAAACAATATAACAGAAATTATGTAATCTTATGTACATCCCCAGTTGAATCTGAAACAAACTACAAAATAGAGGCAATAAAATATTTCTCACGAAAATAAGGAAAAAAATATTTCTTTTACTCAAGCTCCTCTTGACGGATCAAACTCTTCAAAGATCTTTATTTTTTTCTGAAATATAATCTACTGCATGAAATACTGGATATGGATAAAGTTACATTTGGTGTCGAGTCAACGTCCGATTAGGATAGTATATATCTAATACTGTAGCTCATCCAGTATATTGAAAGAAATAAGTAATAACGTACAATTTCATATTTACTTATATAAGATACCTCCGTGTTATTGTTGTTGTTGTTTTGACAACTGCATGCAAATCTATGTTTAAAAAGATTAAAGATTGATGATTAAGGTAAAATATTGTCGAACACTTGAACATAGACTTTACCCTTAGCTAACGTACAAAAAACAATAGTTCGTTAAATATATTCTTTTATTCCATGAAAATACATCAGAAAAATAACAGCAATACAAAAAAAAACAGACTTTATGGAGGAAAGAACTGGAAGGCCAGTAAGGCCTGAAATAGTTCTTCCCTGTTAAGCAAAAATAAAAAATCTAAGTTTCAGACAAATGCATAATATGCTGACAAACAATTAACTACCTGACAACACACTCATTCCAACAAGACAACACAAAGGACGTGCTCAAAGTGGTTTAGAATTTAGTTATAATTCTTAATAATTTGTTTGCTTAAGTTGGTTCCGAAATTGTTTTACACTTTTTGATTCTTTTATCTCACATGATAATGAGTTCCAAAGGAGAGGGCCACGTGATCGGATGGAACTGTCAGTAAATGATTTTTTATGAAAATTCTAAACAACAATTCTTATATCTTGATTTGGTAAATGGATAAAATCATAGATAAAATCAACTGATACTGATGGCAGGCCGCACAAAAAGAGTACGCGGGCCGCATGCTGTCCGCGTGCCGTATGTTGCCCACCACTGGTGTATGACATATAACAAAAACATATAACCAAAAACAACTGTTTTTTGTTTTCTTATAACATTGAGATATACTCATGTTTATATGGGAACACATACACTTTTATTTTTATAAAGCGACCAAGATTTCAGTATCCTTGGTGCATTGCACACCTTGAAAATAAAACCAGAATACCAAAAATGTCTGCTTTTGTAAACAAGACAAAAATCGGAAATTCTATAATATTAAATTCAAAACATTCAGATCCCTTGCTCGTAAAGTAGAGAAATGGTGGTCTTTTTAGCTCTACTCCATAGCAAACGAAATAGCAAATAGCAAAATAAAACGAGTTCTGATTTTGTAGCGTTCGCACAAATCATGCATCAATTTACGTCTTTCATACACCGTTGGTACAATCCAGTAAGTTGCGTGGAGTCATGATTTCAATGTTCCCTGGTCAAAACTGTTACAATCTTCACGCCTACTTTACACTTAAGTATCGAACTAATCACGTTCTTATGTAATTACTGGAGAGTTTGCGATCATCCAGAACGCGAACGTAAACGTGAGTTCTATTGAAATTCAGCCAACCATTACCTGCTTGAACAGTACAGCACACCGTGTATTGCAGAATTTCACGTACACTGTTACGTGAATACTAATCACTTTATTGATGTCCCCTATTGTTTTAAATAAAAGCTATATCAAAATCAGATAAACACATGCAAGAATAATGTACAGACATACATATCCAGCACTTATCGAAGTTTTATTGCGTTTGGTTGTAAAGATTACGGGTTGCAAACTTCGCACTTACACACCCGTAAGTAGGGATTTTCTGATTTTGCATTGACTTCTATGTCAAAGTTTTAAGTTCTACACATCTGCTTGCGAAAGCCAATACCCTGAACGTGAACGATCAATAATACGTGAATAGCAGCAACACATGTTGAAATAACCGTTTGAAGTGAGTCTTTTTACGTGGCTATTCGTTCAATACGTACGTCACAACCATTTGAAGCGCATTGTTCCAATAGCAACAAAACAGTTTCAATTACCCCGTCGATATTGATCTAATTATAATAACTGTTAGCCATGTGATTGGTTACACCTCTGCCGCGCCCCTATTATGATGTCATCATTACCGTACTCTAAATGTGCAATGCAAACCCATAGAAAAAACAATGATACATTTATTTTTACAAGATTAGGAAAACTTTCAGTCAATGCTTTATAAACTTAGTCAAATAATCATTTTGAGACGATGAAAAATATTATAAGCAGAAAAAATGTAAATTAACGTGATCGAATATGCTGAAAATAATGATTTTTAGAGGCGTTTGACTGGCGTTTTACACCATGCCCAAAATACTACAGATGTCTAGTAAAAAATGTACGACAATCCACTTTAATTTGCCTTTTCTAGTCTTTTAATTCGGGATTTGATCTGCGTATAGGATAGGTAATAGTCTGTAGATAACATTAATAACCAGCTAAATAGGTTGAAAACAATGGTTTTTCTAATTCAAGCTGTAAAAGTCCTGTATACAACATAATTGTTGGTCATTTTTTTATGGGTTCTACCGTTGAGAGTTCAAGTATACATGTTGAGTACATGTGCTCTGATGTGTTGGTGCTATATAATTGGCGTGACCTCGCCTATCTATAAACTGTTGAATAAGATCAATAGATATATTGGGATTTCAAATCGTCGTGACGTGAGTTCTATTGAAAATTAGCCAACCATTCATAATATCATAAGCTTGCATATCATTACTTTAGCTTAAGAATTTACGCCCTCGATCAGATATATCTATGGATCATGACCAGCTATGACCATTATGAGAGAGGGCGACATCATGAAATATTCATAATAGGCAATCGTTGCATCAATCGAAAACTCTTTGCTGAGAGGGCGACATAATGAAATATACATAGGCAATCTATGGTATTGCGCGTAGGCGTGAACCGTTACGTAAACGTGAGTTAAAAATGCTCACGTTTTTGTACCCCGTCCGTGTAACGTGGTTATCGCAATCTCTCTAGTGTATTTCTGTACGTGCTATACCTTCTTATTTCTAAGTTGCTAATGAACCTGGCTCCTTAAAGCAAGCGTCTTTAATCCTAATTAAGTATTTTAAACGTTAATTAATGCAATTGAGAAGCAGTACACATTTTTTGGTTAAAATTAATGATATATGGTTAATGTAGTTTATAATAGCTTGTGATTCAAAATTCTTTATGGACTTTATTATACAATTCCTTTTAACAAATGATTTATACATTTACTAAGTACTATTGGTAACAATTTTATTGTATAGCTTTGCTTGTGATTTCTTTCAACCCATTATATCACCAATTATTTATCAAATAGGAGTTAATCTCACAGACCAAATGTGACCTTCCATCCCAAACCAGCCGTAAATGCCACCTCTTGTCATTTTCCCTTTTTAATTATTTGCAAAGACCATGCTTTAAGGATTAAAATGACACTTAAATGAACTTCACACGATTTCCGGAAGTCAAGTTATGGTCCGTCAAAGGTTGTCATGGAGTAAAATGTATAACTGATATAAACGCGTTCAAAGATCAGTTAGCCTTATATTTTCTATTAATTGTCTTAAAAATGTGCAGATTTATTTCACATTCCTATCATTTTCTTGAAATGAAACTTTGCTGGTATTTTGTACTAAGCACAAAGATTTTGAATCTGTCAAAAATCAATTTCGGCAAATTATGACCTTGACATGTATTTTCCCCTTTAGCGCAAAATGAAGTTTCTGGCATTTACGGCTCATACGAGCTGGACAGCCAGCCACAAATGTAGATATATTGACATTTGAATTAATGTGTAACATTTTTTGTTTTCTACTTTCTTTAGAACTATTCTATACAAGTTAAAGCAATACTATAAAGTGTTAAAAATGAAACGCCCCCTGTCATCCATGACTTTTGATTTTTTGGGCTTATTGGGTTTGTTGTTGGTAGATATGAATACCCTCCAGACGATTTGGCTCAAAGATGCTTACTTTTTCTGTTATGGCCATTTGTTGAATTAAATTCGGGATCCCGAATTTAATTCCATATGTATTAGTATAGGAAAGCATGCATGTGCTTTTTATTCATTTTTAGGTGGCAAAACAATTTTTTCACAAAATACACTTGAAAACGCTTTTAGATAGTCATATTCTTCCATTTTATGTTGTTTTTACTATAAACCATTTTTGATCAAAATCTTATAGTATTGCTTTAAGTGCAATAATATTCTTCCGAAAATTCATTAATTTAATTTTAATCTGACAAACAAGTGTTTACTCAAAATTCTTGTTCTGGCACATACTTTCCTTGTCGAGGAGGTCTATTGCACCAAATCTTTTAGATCTTTATGTTGCATATAGATTTACGAAAAAACCAGGAAGATTAGATTAGATTTAAAAGGCAGAGGCCAATTTGCATTCATCTTATAAGATATTAAAGCAGTGTGTACAAAACTATAAATCCAATTAGATACTATTGTAACAAGTCTAAATTCAAATCAATTCGATTATAGAAAGATGTATATGACTTATCAAGTAGATACTTCCTTCAGTTATAGTAGAGCCTTAAATTTGGTAGTCTACTAGGTTTTGCATATTTCTATATTCTCTCTACCACGATTTAACATGTAAAATCCCAAGTGCATGCTGCTTTTTTACTTGTTAGGACCCAATTGTCTTCAGTTATTTCGTCATCCATCTGGAATGTAATTTGTAACTGACCTTGCCGTTGATTAGATCGCTCGATGCTAAATATATACAGCGTTATCCCCAAGAAATAACTTCAATTGGATTTAGATTTGAAGGAATATGTGGGCATCTTAGTTGCGCGTGTAACAAAAAGTGCTCTGTCATATTTCTTTTTTGTTTGTTTGTTTGTTTTATAAGACAAAGAATGTTTCTCATCTTATGTATTTACAGAAATTGAATCCACTCGATGTGAGTATATTTTAAGTTATGTGCTAAAACAATTACCAAATTACTATAAGTAGGGATATCAACGAGAAAACTTAAGTTCCTATTCAATTTGTTTTCATGACACAATAGAATTGCACTCTGTTTCCAAAGTAAAATGACACCAAGATCACATTTGTAGGTCAAGCGGTTCCGGAGATATTAAAGATTTTGTCCGAAAAAA
>JXSR01S024674.1:0-11890 GCA_000969725.1 Ophiothrix spiculata
ATACGGTTTTTGGCAATTTTGGCAAATCTTCTTTTTGCTCTAACTTTAAAAGTACTTAACCTAGAAAGTTGGTTGAACCACCATTTTGTTGCAAATTTTGTCACCTTTAATTTAAATCCACTTTCAAGAAAATATTTCAATTTTCTAAATTTCATGAACATACCTAGTCTAGACTTGCGTGAAGTCATGATACTTTTATCAAACTTACATGAGCTGTTTCATTGCCCATAGCTTCTGACTGGTGTATCAACCCCATTGATCTCTGTGTACTCTGCAGCATATTGTCCTGTCTTTGCTGAATCTGATTCTGAATGTTTTGGACGCCCATGTCGTCATCTTCCAACCCAAATCCGCCACCACCAGAACCAGGATGATCATCCAACCAGCTTCTGTCGGCAGATTTTTCGTCCGACCATGGACTAGCTGATGGACCTTTTGCTTTATTCAAAAAAACAAAATCGTCTACGTCTTCATCAAAAGGATTCATGTCGATTTAAATGAAACTGTTAGTGTTATGCGGTATCAAGGGTGAGTAAGCTTACGCGAAATTTATCATCATCAGGCGATCTGAATGTAACTTTCTATTTTTAGACTGTGTCATTGGCAAGAAGACGAATCTTGGCCAAGTGTAGAATTTTATCCGGAAATAGCGAGTTCATTACTCTGACACGTAGACAAACGCTACAAAAATAAAGTTAGTGAGACCTGGTCAAAATTCTCCTCAGTGCAGTTACCGGTTGCCAGATTTAATTTTGGTTACAGAGATGTTAAAATCCCTATTATTCTTTTTAGGCGGGCAGCTACGGCTGCCTGTATAATACGATAGGTTTTAACCCGGAAGAACTTGCTGTATACAGATTTTACATGCAATTTGCTTTCAATTGTTTTTTTCTAGAAGTTTGTTTGTAAATAAGCACCTAGCACTTGACGTGTCCATCAAAGTACCAGCTGCGACAACATCACACACTGAAAGGCGTCAAGGGGTAGCAGCATAGATGTAGTCGCACATGCAACCCTCACCTATATGAATCCACTAATTCTACATAGAACACAGTGATTAAAGTCACTGACATCCGAACCGCAGGCTCGGCCCTGGCGGGCCTCTTGTCAGTAAACCAAATCAGTCGAGCCCGATTGTAGTGCTACATAGATGTAGATGTATTAGGGTATGTATTACACTGTTGATGAAATCAGAAATCATATTTTGAAATATGAGTGAATCCTAGCTGGGAAGAGAAAAACTAAACTAGTTTTTCTCTTCCCAGATCTTACGTGCAGTCAGAAAATATGCAAAGGTCGCATGTCATAATAATTCAATTGATAATTCAAGAAGTTATATATATCCCCCATGTTATAACAATAATTTGTTTTCCATTTTAAAAAATCTTATTTGCCTATATATAGGCCTAAGCTATCTATAATGCAAAATTGCAAATAAGACGAATTTAAAACGATTGTAGTGGATGAAACATGGAAGTCACTTTAATCTCATGTTTAATCTGGCAAGTCAACTTCAATTTCCCAACGTTTAAACACATTGTTGATTTTTTTAAATCAACTTCACACAATTAAGTTACCTATAATGGCAACTCGACTTAAAATTGACTACATTTTCGAAGTGGGCTCGAACTTACTACAACTTTCTCCCCGTGGAAATAAATAAGCAGCGTATAAGACGGGACCGTAATAATTCAATAACATTCAAATGTTCTAAACAATCAATGCATTTGGAAACAAATTTAGCGGTAAAGATAGAAACAAGTTTAAAATCAAAGTGGTGTCGGAAATGAAGTCCAAAAGACAAGTAAAATTATGTTTTCACTCAAATTTGGTTTAGATAGGGAAAATACCAGTTTTCTAGAAAAAGGGACCCATCCATCATATCAAATCTCCCAAATTTCGACTCATATTAAAAAAAAAAAAAAAAAAACAGACTTTTTTGGTGCCATCAAAAGATGCGGCCTATCATATGTCACAAAGCATAGTAGTAAAAAAAAAGGCATAACACATAACAAGACAAACAACATGATTTATAAAGTGTACTTGGTAGACCAGAGAACTAAGCTATACCCTACCAGACTGTGACAAAAAACTGCACCTGATTGGGTGTGCCATTCGCCCACAATTTAAGGGTCTGTACCCCGTAGGCCTTTGGATTCACAGGTCTCACCATGTCCAAATCAAGCATGTCCTACACTCAACACCAATTAAGACACTTGATGGAAAGGATAAAAAGATAATGAATAATTAAAAGTTCCGATGCAAGAGAAAAGCATTTGCTGCTGTAGGCTTGAAGGCATCAATGCCAGTGGGACTGCTTGGAAAGACAGATGCAGGGAGTGAGTTCCAAAGTCGGCTCGTCCTCGGTATGTATAGGAGTGGAGGTGTAGCACTATTTATGAACAAATAAACATGTAAACAAACAATGAACAACAAAAACAACAAACATGAAGAAAATCCCTGACAAAATCAAATCATGTATATTATAAAGCAACAAACAAGTAAATTAAATTGTTGTTGACCACTGACAACCCAGCCCTAGAGTCGAGAAGGAAACTGGACATTTCCATTTGACAAAAAATGTCAAATTTAGGAAAAAGTGAAAGCTTCAGAATCAGGGTATCATCATATGGCCGCACAAAATTTATTTGAATTGACCGTCAAAACCTTAAGTTTATGAACAAACAAACAAACAAACAAACATCAACAACAAACATGAATAAAATCCCTGACAAAATCAAATTAAAGCAACAACCAAGTAAATAGAAATTGCAATTTTGGTTGACCATGTTGACAACCAGCTTCGCGTTCAAAAGGCTAACAAAACCAAAACCAAAAAAGAAAAGAAAAAAAGAATTGAAACAAAATGATTAAAACCTAAGTTAAACTTATAATCTTCCAACCTGTACCTGAGGCTGCTTTGACTTTTGTTTGCAAGCAGTAAGCTGCAGTTAGTAGGCAGGCTAAAATGCAAGTTCGGAATCTCATAAAATGATCCGGTGGTTGAGCCTAAATGGATTCAGAGTGGTATAATTAAACTTGTTATTAAAAATTAAAGAATACTAGTACTGGATCCCATATCTACCTTATCCAGACTGTCTGTCAGTTCAAGTCCCGCCCGATTTCCTGCCGAATCCCTGCGATGATCTCTGAGATGATAGCCTCAAACCTGTTATAGGCTCATTCCAAAGTAACGTTTGTGACTGAAAAACATGTTTATGTGGTCGAATAAAAAAGCTGATTTTTTGCTTGAAATAAAAAAAGGTTCAGTTTCCACTGGAATGAGCCTATAGGGGAGACCGGTTGTAGTCAAGGAAGTTATATAACTTCCTTGGTTGTAGTACACTTCTCTTGCAGTGTGCCCAGCTGGAACAAGATATTACTAACTAATCTGTATCTGTATAAATAATCGACAACGCCTCCTCGGAGTATCACGTCGATGGAGGGTCAGGGCTAAAGATGGATTGCTGGCTTAAGTGCGTTTTTAGTCTTTCTTTAAATGATTGTGTAGATATCGCATTAACGATGGAAGGGGTAGGGTATTCCAGTTGACAATTGTTTTTGGGAAATATGAGTTTTTATAAAGTTCAGTTCTTGATGGGAGATGTTTATATCTTGATTGATGCAATCTTGTGCTCCTAGTTGGTATAAGCCTTTTGTTTGCTGCAGAGACTTTTAATTCATCTTTTTGGATCTCATAAAAGTTTGTGAGCCTTGCAGCTTGTCTCCTCTTTTCTAGAGTGGGCGATTCTAAGTTTGTTAGCACAGATGTCACGCTACTTTTTCTGCTGTAATCACTACAAACAAATCTGGCTGCGGAGTGTTGTATTTTTTCCCAATTTCATAATATTTTAACCATGGAGGTATTATACTAACGTTAGTATAATACCTCCATGTTTTAACTAACATTAACACTTAAGTGGTCAAGGGGGCCGGGGGAGGGGGTTAATATGGACCCAACATTTGGTTTTTGAAAAACACTAAGTAATTTTTCATCGCCCTTCTATGTATTTGTCCAACTTTACCATACCCTTCACCTGATGCCAAAAAAAAATAAAATCGACCCACCCCTTCCCATGCTAATTAGCATAAATCAGCATTTTCGAGGGCACTCTTCACATTTGTTTTGCCCATAAAATCGTAACCGAACAACTTTATTCAAAATTACGTTTACTGTGATCAACGAGATATTAATATCTCGTTGCTGTGATGAACTTTTATGCCACATCAAAGATTTTCGCCTCATATTTTAGTCAACATAATAGGCTAACCACATATCCAAGATGCACTCTTTGGGGTCTTCTAGCCCGAAATGTAAAATTTGTAACGTCCATCCCCAGTCTCCCCTCCTCAAATGGTCAAATGTTATACTTTTTATATGGTTTTATTTTTTTAAATCCAAGTTCAACAATTTACACCACTGAAATTCACCCCCTGTAAATATCCCTAAATAAAAATGAATAAATTTTAAAAAAATCTTTAAAAAAAAAGACGAGAACCATTGTTTATTTTTTACATGGCCTGCTGCCTTGTGTCAACAACAATCTGGCAACCCAGATGTAAACAGCTGACGACGTTGAAAACATCACACAATAATTTTCGCCGCAATTTTCCGAAAAAGACATTACGGTGAGTCACCCAATTTTCCTTTTTGACATTAAAGCAATAATAATAAATATCTCTGATCTGTATCAAAAATGTTTCATGAATGCAAATTACATGGTACCGCTGGGAAATTGCGTTTTTTGTACGAGACGAGGCGCCCATTGGATTGCGTTGCGTCGCCGTTGGCACAACTCAAAATGTTATAATTATCTGTTTGTTTATTATTCGGATATGCCAGATCAGGATGGCCAGATATAAAGTACAACAAAATAACATATAGTTGTTGGATTTAATTCGTGAACGCGTGTTTATAGCAAGTACGCAGTGGTCCCTGACGCAAGCGTATATTTTCCAAGGTTGTTTAGTTCATGTGTACGCACAAGCCAGGCTCTGAGTACGCGTTCACAAATTAAATCCAACAACAATAGTATACAACATATAGAAAACATGAAATAGGCAGGAGCGGACATCCGGGCGTTTTGTTTACATCCAGGACGTTTGTCCAAATAGCGCGGTGAAAACATTTGCTGACTTCCCATTCAACTCAATGCAATGGAGAAAATGACGGCTCGCGGAAACTTCAATTGATTTTAGCAAATTGTCAAAATATTTTGATTCCAAAATCATATGAGATGTGTGGTATTCAAATCATAACAAAATGACAAACAGCTCATCATTTCACAGATTTTCTTCTGGCTAAAAAGAAAGAAAATGAAGGGATATGCCTGGCTGAAGTATTGATTGTTTTCACCGCGCACGAAGTTCAACGTGAGTTATTTTTAGATCATTGTGCTGCGTATACCCTACGTATGTCCTGCGTATGACGTAGGTCCGCTTTTGCCTATACATTTGAACGAGCAGCGTACATTGAAAAAAGAACATGGCCAACATTCAACACAATCGACGGTGACAATGCCATTTGCACTGAACTCGTCCTCATACCGTCACCCTAAATTCCTAATTAAAAATAAGGCTAATGAAATGAAATGATTAGATTCCCGTCCTCGCCCGCGTATTGATTTCCTTGCCGCTAAAAAAAAAATCATTATTTTTGAAATATTTCATCAATTGGCATTTTTCATTCAAATTTTCACAATTTCACCCATTTTACTAAAAAATACATACCGAAAGGCAAAATCTAGCTCATCATATGCAACGTTCGAAGTAACTAGTAAGCGCTTGTCCGGGACAACCAAAATTATCGCCGGACAAGTGAAAATGAAGTGAGCACTTACCCGATGGACAAGTGAAAATCAAACATACACTGTAAAGTAAAAAGCACTCGTTTTGGAACTGGCACTCGTTTTAAAACCACAAAAGCACTTGTTTTATTACTCATTTTCCAAAACAAGTACCAAAACAAGTGGTAAAATGAGTACCAAAACGAGTGCCAGTTCAAAAACGAGTGCTTTTTACTTTACAGTGATACATAACTGTACAACAGTATTCCTAGCTTATCGAGACCAAAATGCAACATTGCTTTCCAATATTTCTGATAAAATGACCGCAAATTCCTTAGTTTAGACCAAGAAATAAATCCATCATATTGCCGAAACGGCGAATGAAGGGGAACTCCTGAACCTTAATTGACCACGATGTTGTAAAACAAGGCGTCAGCTGTAAGCTTAACAGATTCAAGAAATCACTCTTTTCACTGAAGACTGTATTCAACAAAAACATAAAACGAAAGAGAAGATGAAACCATGAAATTATATTTCCAATCCAAAATAAGCCATTTTTATGGAAAAACTTCCCAAATTTATTGGAAATCGATTGAAGTTTTGCGATATCTGTCAAATTCTACTAGCCTGTAAATAAAGGCAACAGTATGTCAGGGATCGTCAGTGACATTTCAGTGCTACAAAAATGTAGAGTTTGTTTGTATTTTGTCATTTCAGGACATTTGAGGGCAAATTTTACTACAAAATATTCTTTATCTTTAATACTAGATATTCATTCAATCTTTGGGTTTCAGGCTTAATTGATTGTATTTGTAATGATATTTCAATCCGAAAACTCACAATTTCTCTGTGAGTAAAGGTCACCATAGGTCTATTCTCTTATGTTATTTTTTGCAAAGGAAATTCCTTTACTCCGAGGAGCACCGTTTTATTTATTAATTATTATTATTATTTTTTTTGGGGGGGGGGGTAATGCTTTTTCGGACGATGAATCAAATTTTCATGAAACTTGATGAGAGCAAGGGTATAATCCTCCTGCAGACCTGAGAAGAGTTTTGTCTGAATATATGTTAATTTAGTACCTCATTTGCATAATTAATGTATGACCACCAAAACATCAAGTGTACACCATGTACACTTTTTGGTTAACATTTCACAGGGATGTCAGTCTATACCCTTAACCCATTATAGATCAGAATACAGATAAGGGGCAGGGTATATGTTCCAGACATGCTAGAAGAGATTTGTGTAAAATATGCTAATTTAATACCTCATTTACATGATTAATAGATGCCTGTAGATAGGCCTACTTCAAAAATCATTATTTTTATATATGATTTTATATGCAGTCATATTCAGTATTGAAAAAATGGGCAAGTAGATTTTTATCCAGACAAGCATAATAAATTTATGTTTTGATATGATCCTGACAAGCATAATAAATTTGTGTTTTGATATGAACAAAAGAATTTGATCCCCAGTAAAACTTTGGCCACAGCTCAACTCGCAAATGCAATGATAATATTGTGAAAATGATATGGGTCTGCAAATCTGTTGCATGGATTCAAATATAGTGTTTGTCAAATTATGTCAAGGCTGATATATAAAATCTATTATAAAACACAATTTTCCTTCAAACAAGATCGCATATTTTTTTGTGATTGGCATCACAGTCCCATCTGTTTTATTACCTGTAAAATAATGATTATAAAGCCCAATGCAGGGATTTCTGTTTGAGGGGAATGAGCTCTTTTGAGCCACCCTGCTCCCCTCAAATTCTTTAGGCCTATAGGAGCTCAATTAATAGAGCACCTTGCATGATGGAATTTACATCTAAATTTCCAGATAGCTCCCCTAATTGCTCCCCTAGAGAACACTTCAGGAGAGCTTTTGATAGACCCTATGCAAATTTTAAATGGAAGTCTCTGCTAATGTTCTGAAAAAAAAATCAAAAAACTACAAGTGTTTTTGTATTTTTCAGGTTGTGAAGTGCACCTGATAACTACAGGCATCCTACAATATGGCATACGAATCACCAAGTCGCCGTGCAGCCAGAGGTGGCGCTGTAGTGGTCAGACCAGAACCCATCAGGTAAGATAATTAGCATACCACAAAGTTGAATTTACACTCAAGGCAAATGAATTGCACCAAGCATGTTGCAGATGGTGATGTTGTGCAGTTACGCTAGATCGATATCTAAACGCATCACCACTTGTGTCAAGGTAAACTAGGTTGAGAAAAGCCGAACTTCTATTGCGTTTTTATATCAACTGCTACCGATATCCATTTGTATTTGAGTGCGAAGTCTTTTGTGGATACAATTCCATCAGGGAAATCAGGGAAAATTATTCTACTTTTTTCCAGTCAGGAAAATGTCAGGGAATTTGATAGAAATGCCTCAAAATCAGGGAATTTTGATTGACCCAAATATCAAAGAAGTCAGTCAGACTCATTTTCCCCGATATGTCAGGTCTGTGCTTAAAGGTTCATATGCGTGGTCGTAGTATATGAAAAGCAATGTTACTGTTTTTGCGTTTTATTGAATATAATTATCATGGAATTTTGAGTCCGCGTCAGGGAAAAATCAGGGAATTTGTTTTCTTAAAATGCTGGGAACCCTGTAAATAAAAAGCATCAGTCAATAAATAAATCAACATATACACTGTACATGCTTGCATGACATGCATACTCCATGAAGTAGTCTATTCGTACAGGGGACCAACAGTTTAACGCGACTTCTGAACCATGGAGCAAGTAAAGTTTCTTGCCCAAGGAAACAAGGAGACAAAACTGCCACGCCCGATCCTCGAACCCACAACCTATGTATTACGAGAGTTGTGCTCTTACCACTCAGTCGCTCCACTCTCAATCCCTCTAATTTAGATTGAGTAGGGGCAGTGTTCGATTTAGAGGGGTTTTACATGCACAAATGCATGTAACTTTTGCTTAGTGCATGTAGAAAATTGCCTGTGCATGCAGAATTTTGTGTTTTTCAGCCACTTTTCAAGAAATGTCTGCAGTTGTGCATGTAACTTTTATTTTCTAAATCGAACACTGAGTAGGGGCATGCCACTAGGAAATGTAAATGCCACCCATAGAAAAATATAAATTTTCAAGAAAAGTGAACCTATCCCTATGCCCAAATTTACACCATTTGCAGCAAATTTAGATTTTTGTAGAGGTTAGTGATGTTTTTTTAATTGTTACATTGTGATCAATGTCTTTAATTTTGATATTTAATAAGACCATTTAAAATTGTAACTACCCATGCTTGTTGACAGACACATCAAGTTTCTGACACATGGCCTAAAAGCCAGTAAACCTGCTCATTGGGTATACGGTACATGTACACATGAGCCGGTATACCGGCTCGTCGAATTCAAAGGGTTAAGTAATGGTGCATAGAGGAAACATGCTATGCTGATGAGTGACAGGTCACATGACAGATCACATGAGTGACAGGTCACATGCATTGAGAGGTGAAGTGTACCACGGATTGTTATTTCTTTTAGCCAGTAAATGTGTATAGGTTATTTGGTAAATGATGTTCATGATTTTGGTGGATTGCTTTTTTTACAGTGGCAAATCTTACATGGCAACAGTAGTAGATTTTCTTCATGATGCATATAGTGGTAGTAAACCGGAGGATAAAGACAAGATTCTGTGGGTCAAGTTTGAACAGGTTGATACCTCAGGTATGTTGAAATCGATGATTGACTCATTGATAGGGGGAGTGGGGGTGGAGGTGTAAGGATGAACTCGGATATGCTGTCCAGGGGTTGAAACAAAAATGAATTAAACTGTAAAGATAAATTTTGTAGACCTTGTCATTTGGGGACTCTGAGGCAATGTTTTACACCAGGGAGTAACATGGAACAGCCTAAATAGACCAACCAGAAGCCAGGATTTAATTCTGTGACATCTGTGCATCCAACAGAATTTCTTTTCATGATAACAGTGGTAAATTTGGAAAATTGGAGAATAACTCATGATTCTTTGGGTCAATTTTGTAAAGCTTAAACGTCAGGTATATTTGGATAATTGATTCATTGGGAAGTGGGTGATGATAATCCGTGACAGTGGTAAATCTGCAGAATTAGATTAGACGAGATGCTGTGAGTCATTTGTGATTGTGAACAGGTTGATACTGCTAATGGATTTGATTTATTTCAGGGACCACTTTAGTATTATCGCTTCTTGATGCGTACAGTGGTAACTACAGAGGATAACTTCCCAGATAGCAAAGCTTTAGTGGTCCAATGTTGGACCAAAATAATAAGCCGATTATGATTAGGCCAACATTGGCAAAATGACATCAATCCAAGTCAACTTGTCCATCTGGCCAGTGTTGATCCGATGGGCAACATGGCATCAATGAAATATTGTCAGTTTTCTGGCGACTGAATGTTGGGCTAATGTTGTTAAACCAGCATTAAAATGAAATCATGAGCAAGGTTTAAAAACGAGAGTAATTGAATTTTCTTTGCCTCTGCTTTATCATTGGGTTTCTCCCACTTGCTAAAGGAGCTTTACAGTACCCCTCCACTTGGTTGGTTGCAAATAACTTTCCAATTTGGAATTTTCACTTGTCACCTATGATAACATATCCAGTAGTCACAGTAAGGTCTAATACGAGGGCGTATCAAACATTTTTAAACTTTGCCCAGAAGGGAAGGAGCTACAATCGTAGGTGTAATATCGAAAGTTTGTCAGAATAGTCACCCGTCCTTATGTATGGTTTTGTGCAAAAATGGCCTCATAAGTAGGTTTACATTTTAACAGGTGGGGTAGATCATGGCGACCTCCCCAATATAACCTACATAGAAAAAAGTGAGACCAGTGGCGTGATTAAGTCTAGATACATTCAAAAGTAAAAGTACCTACATGTCCATGATGACATGCCCAAAGTGTAGTTGTCTGATACCATAATATAAGTAAAGGTTTCCTCTTTCCATAGAAAACACCATTATGGAGATCAGTTGATGAATGCTGTTACAGAGACGTAGTACAACATGGTCGACCTGAAAATGTTGATGGAAATACAAAATGAATTTTTTCAATAGAGAAGATATCTACAATAATGGTCTTTGACTGTGGACAGACAGTTTAAAGTGGGAGACATATGTTACTTTGCACAGCGACTATGTAAAGATGCCTCAAGGAGCTGATAATAAAATATTGTTTTAAAAGTTTAAGTTTAAAACTTTTTGATACCCCTCGTATGTGTAATCCTAGATGTCTATGTCAGTAAAGTAGGGTAATCTGTCTGCCCTCGATACTATCTTCATCTCTTGCCTTATACTATTGGCTCAAAAAAGTAGTGCCATAGCCAGTACCTGAGAAAGGAAAAATCATCTTTAAAATCTCATCATTACAACCATATACCTTTGCAAGATAGAATAATCAAACTTAATTTGAATTTATTTCTAATAGATGTGTTAAATTTGATAATGTATGCTGTTTCCCCAGATGTTGTCCAGAATATGCAGTATGTGGAGCTTGAAGGACCAGAGCCGCCATTATTTCTGTTGCTAGGTTACAGTAATGGTGTCCAAATATGGAGTCTACCAGTAAGTTCAATAAAAGACATGATATTTTGAGTTCAAACAAAATTATCAGATTTAAGTCAATTTTACTAGATTTGAGTTAAAATAGTTTGAAATGAAGAATCATGACTATGCTCTATAAACCTAGAAGTATGCCGCAAGCAAAATCAGACTCTGTTACGAGCTCCATAGCATATCCCTTGTATTCTTCAACATTGTCAACTGGTGGTTTTGTATTGTGTAAGAGACTAGTAATGACTGATTAGGATTAGGCACTTCAATCACTTGTTACGTAATCGGTGAACGAAATCACTACACAGAACTTCTCTGCGTGTGTTGAACAGATGACATTTTTTTTATTTTACAAAAAAAATCATTTTCAAGCTCTGCCTGCATGGATCTTCTCATTCTCTGAATATGTTATCAAATCATATTTTCTCCCAAATGTCCTTTAACAGTTTTGAAAAATATTGCTTAGTTTCGGAAATATCGTGTGAGATTTAAGCGATGGTCATTTCAGAAAGCAAGTAAAAATTCAGCAGTCACTGCAGAGCCCAT
>JXSR01S024674.1:23357-48884 GCA_000969725.1 Ophiothrix spiculata
TGCATTGTTTTGCAATGAGTCATCACTCTAGACGCGTGCAGAGGCACGTAGAAGCACAAAGGTCGTGTGCCACTCTCTTTAATGGCCATTTAAATATTATGTTTGACTTATGGTAATAATAAATTACATATTCAGGAGCATGTAACAGCATTAATATTATATTTTTCAAATGTGGTACATTCAACATGCAGAATATTTTAAAGATGATACTTTAAATGGAAGAATCTATATTTGTCAAACGACTTTGAATGAGTTCAGGGACCAAGTAAATCAGATAGCAATCAAAATTCACCTCATGTACACTGATATTATCACTCAAAGAATATAACATAGCAGCTATACACTCTAAGCACACTTTACATGGTCCAAAACACAGCATGTGGAGTACATTGTGCATTTTCAGACCACTCTGTTTACTTTGAATTCTTGCTTTTGGATTGGCCAAGTTACACATGGAGTGTGTGAATCAATAACAATGACATTCCCAATCTTAAACCTATATTGTGTGTTCCAATTGCAGGCTATCACAAAAGGGATATCAGTATTCAGTGAATCCCTTGGTAAGCTTGCAACCTCATCTCGACAAACAACAGCATCATCCCCACCTAGGACAGAGGCCTCTATTGATACTCAACCAGTGGCAAATAAGCATGGCTTTCCTGGAGTGGTTTCTGTCATTGACACATTGGCTGTAGAAGGGGAGGTGAGTTTACTCAAATTTTTTTTACAAAAAATGATGCTGGTATTTTTAATCAAAAAGATAATTGCAATGCCACCTTCTAGAGTTTCTTAAGTGCTTTAAATGTATCATATTATTGAACTTTTTTATGTCTATCTTTTTGCTTATTACAAAGGTAGGGAGATTCATACATAGGTCAAACGATGGCACTCTTCATTTCAAAAAGTGTGCACTATGTCAAAAATAAAACTTCAAAATTCTGCAGCCTTGTTTGTGTGCAAGTCTATGGAGAGAATGTTTTACTTCAAATTATCTCTGTAAGTTCTGTCACTCGTTAAGATTCAATAGTATGAATGTGTCTGTGGGCAACTTATTAACAAATACACTCAATTATAGATCATGAAAGTGATGCTCTAAGAAGCTAAAATGGTTTATATTTTGTATTTATCTCTATGGGAAATAGGTTGGCAGCCATCTTAGTGGACATGGTGGGCAATTTTTTTGTGGAATTATTGACAAAATCTTCTTTTTGATGTAACTTTGTAAATACTTAATCAGAGAGATGGTTTACATGTCATTTTGTCACTAATTTTGTCATTGTTAATTTGAATTCACTTTTATGAAAATATTTTCCAATTTCAAAATTTTAAGAGTCAGTCTAACAATGGGATTAAAGTTTTCACCAAGATTTGAAACTGGGACATCTTGCATCCTAAACCATTTTACGGCCCTAGTATGGGGGTACTTAATAAGATTGTGACCGAAGGTAGAAGGAGATGAGCTGTGCAGTTGTATTACAACTCTCAGAAGCCTCTGAATCTTGGCAAGATTGGATTTCTGCTAACAGAAACGCAAGAGCAGGTACTAGAAAATTCCTGTATATTCATCAATCGAGTTATAAAATATAAAACTGCATAAGCTATATCCTTCCTTAATTAAGGTACAAATTTATTGAGCATTCCTAGTAAGAAAGCAATATAGCCTGCCCAGACAGTGATTTAAACCCAGTATATAACCCCTAGCAATGATGTAGAATTAAGTTTTCTTCTGTATTGATTTACAGTTTAATGTTTCTGAGGACGTAAACAATGAAGGAATCATAGCTCACTTCTTAGCTCACATAAATGAACCAATCGCAGCACTTGCTTTTGACCCAAGTGGTTTACTATTGATAACAGTAGGAGCTCAAGGCCATACATTTCATGTGTTTCGTATCCTGAGTCATCCATGTGGATCGTCTCAAGCGACATCACACCATCTGTATATATTGTACCGAGGAGACACGGCTGCTAAGGTAAGCTTACACAGGACTATATTATGACCCTAGTGGTATCCTATTGATAACAGTAGGAGCTCAAGGCCATACATTCCATGTGTTTCGTATCCTGAGCCATCCATGTGGATCGTCTCAAGCGACATCACATCATCTGTATATATTGTACCGAGGAGACACGGCTGCTAAGGTAAGCTTACACAGGGCTATATTATGACCCTAGTGGTATACTATTGATAACAGTAGGAGCTCAAGGCCATACATTCCATGTGTTTCGTATCCTAAACCATCCATGTGGATCGTCTCAAGCGACATCACATCATCTGTATATATTGTACCGAGGAGACACGGCTGCTAAGGTAAGCTTAAGCACACAGGGCTATATAGGCTCTCTGACAGGAGTTAAATCTTGACCTCCCATACATTAAACCTGTAGCAACTGAACAGTTATGGATATACCGTTTAGCATCACAAGTTTCCTAGCCTCAATTGTTGAATTAAAATGTCACTTAATTAAATTCAGTTTGCTTTCTATTTCAAGTAATGAAACTTGCAGTCTTCTGACTTATGTTATTCTACTTAATATGATGTACATTAAAAAAATTTCTTTGCAGCATCAGAGAAGTTCAATAACTAGTTCTCTGCTTTCGTTATAGGTTCAAGACATCTCCTTCACTAATGACAGTCGCTGGGTGTCCGCTACAACCATGAGGGAGACCACACATATATTTCCAATTACACCTTATGGAGGTTTGTGCTAGTATTTTCAAGGAATTTAAACACGGGGGATATGCACTCATTTTGCATACCATGTTAATCCTATAAAGACAAGTTGACCCGTGGCGTTACTGTTTTGCCTGGCAGTATGAGCATGCATCATTCAGGAACTAAAATGTATGTTTTGAAAATTCCCGCCCTTATTGAATGATTTCATAGAAAGACATGGTAGAGCAGGAGTGTGAAAGCATGGTTCCTGAACAAAGTAAGCTTTTCATGCATACTGTCGGGCTAAACAATAACAAAAGTCAACTGGTCTATAAGAATGGTGGCCACCTGGATTGTCGCCCATGCATTAGGAGTGAGTTATTGTACCTGCTGCATATTCTGGGTGTGCACATAGCATTTTGAGACATTTTATGTCTCAAAGTGTTTCATGTTTTATGCTCCTTAACCATACTCAACATTTTATGTACCTGAGACATTTTATGTACCTGAAATATTTGTATTGGCATTATTTTAATTGTAAATTGTAATATTTACATTAATTCAGTGCAAGCATCAAGAGATATGGTTATCTTCTTGCTATCGTTTGTGTGTACAAACCAATCTAAATCTGAAAGTTTCTAAATTCTCTCTAAAAAGCCTTTGACAGGTTTATCTGTGGAAAGCATTCTCATCAAAAGAAGACATATGCCAATATGCAGTTTTTACAAGCAGTAATTTTTAAAGGCGGGAATTTGCTCCCCCCTAGAAGATTTGAAATTCATGGAAGAAAGCTTAGGAATGCCAGTGATTTCACCAAACTGCCTACTCGTACACTGAGGTTTTCTAGGAGTCCTATTCCTTATTACATCGATTTGTTGAATAGCTCCTGATTACCAGTTTGCAAGCCCCATCATTTTTTTGGGGTTAATCACTGACTCCTCAACTGACTTCATTTGTACTATGCTTTTTTGTTTAAATCCATATTTTCTTGTTTAATGTTTCTTCATTGTATAATGCAATTCAGCCTCAAGGCTGCCATGTTATATGATCTAATAAATCTGAAATCTAAAAATCAGTGTGCTTTAAATTCTAAGACTGCATATTTGTCAATTTCAACCACTGTCTGAGTGATGAAATCGCTGAACTTTAAACGCACCGTATATAAAAGTTGTGACTAAACTCTGCCTCACAATTGTTTGGTTCATGAAAATAAATATCCAGAATGCAGGGTTCTGTTGTCTACAAATGCGACCCATAACCTGCAATTCATGGTCTCATGATTTGATTTTTATCCAAGGAATTATTAAGTAGACATTAAGAACAATATACTAAAATATTTGTATTCATCAATTATGTTTAAAAGCTTTGAGTGAGAGAGCCATAGATTTACAGAGGAGATACAAGGCACGCCGCTTTTTTTATTCCGGCATGGAGACAAAATTGGGGGTATTCCGGTTTTGCCGATGGCTTGCTGATGATGCATCGCACCTTGTCATAATACGCAAATATTGAAACACGCATACATGCTTTGCGTGCAGGTTGGCGTATTATTCGCATAAAGTATTATTTATGCGGGTTGTCTCTACGCGTAACCAAGTCTCTGCATTCGGAATTGATTTTGCCGGGTACCGAGTGGACCCGAATACCCCCAATTTGAGCTCCATGGCTGACGACGCCATTACACGGGCTGGTATACAAAGCCTGTTATCTCCCCTGTATATCTATGGAGAGAGCATAGTTTTTTGAAGGGTATGAACAAATTTGACCGATATGAATATCAACTTTTCAGGATCTGTTGGAGCAAGGACACACACTTCAGCCAAGATTGTAAACAAGGAAAGTAGGTTCCATAAGAGTGCTGGACTAGAAGAGCTGGAAGATTCAGGTAGAGGGAGCCCTGTACATACAGCAGGCCTGTCAGAGAGTCCTACATCACAGAGTAAGTCAACCAATATCATCAAAATTAAGGTCAGAACTCGTCCTCGTTGCATATGTTTCCGCAAAATCGCAGAATCTGGGGTATATGCGGAAAGTGCATATCGAGTTGAATGAATCTTTGAATTGTTGTTTGAAAAGGAACTTTTCTTAGAAACATTTGACTTTTATTAGATAAGTAGGTAAGTTTGTGATCTCAAGTAGGCCTACTGAGGATCTACTCCTGTTATTATTGTAAAATTTCATTTTTTGAAGGAAAAATAACAAAACGGAAATGTCCCCAAAATGCATCATGGAAAACCGCAGATTTTGAAGTTTAGAAAGCAGAAAATTTTGAATCTTAATCAAAGTAATTGACTTGTAAAAATATATATATTTGAGCTATATAAGGAACTCTGCACGTACAGTAGGTCAGTCAGAAAGTTCTATCACACAAATGAGTCAACCAACATCATAAAATGATTTCCAGATGAGGAGAAACATACATCGGTTCTGTCCCAAGGACCTTCATCACTAAGGCAAAGGACCTTCATCACTAAGGCAAATAATCCAAACCCATTTTTTTCACTCCAGAGAAATTTGCTATAGATATTCAATCACACCTTTTTGCCTAGAGTAAGAACAATGCTGTTGAGTATTGGTTATACTCTGAGTTGGTATGAGAGGTAGAAGAGTGAATATTGAATGTTTGTAATAACTTTAGTCATTCAACACCATGAAAAGTCCACCAGACAAGCAGTAAGCCGTATAATACATAGGTAGGACAAACATATGCTGATTTATAAATGGTATAGATTTACTCTGATCCAGCTACTGATGAAAAGTGGCTTATTTATATCACTAAAGGATCTTTCCCTTATTTAATTTCTGTAACCTTTCTGTTAAAATTGAGTAATAATGTAATATAAACATAAATGTAGAGGATTAACGTTTTACTTTTCAATGTTCTCTCTGCAGGCTTTCACACTCCAGACTCCTTCTCAGCGTTGAATCAACAAAGCGCCCTCAATGCCACGATGGGTAATCCTCGTTTACCACCGTACCCAAAGCCGTCAACCATCGCTCCTCTAGCTCAAATCAAACATCTGAATCCACTAGCCAATGTTGGGTCTGTGACTGGTATGAGTGGGTCCAATTCAAGCAAGGTTCGCAGTCCAGGCCAGGCTCCTGTCAGTGACTATGTTGGAATCAGTACATGTTTTGCCAGCAGCCGGGCATTTAACACGGGAAGCTCTGCAAAAAGACCCCGAGAGAAAACTGGTAAGTGTTCAAACTCCTGCGCAGAGTGAACTCATGAATCCACACACCAAAGTGGGATTTGGTACTGGTATGAGTTATGTTCAACTCTAAAAGGCATGCAGTTAGGGACTATGTTGGAATCAATACTTGATTTTCTAATAGCTGCATAATTTAGACATGTGAAGCTATGTAATAAGACCCAGAGATAAAAATGGAAATTAAGTATTCAAGTGAACTTATTGAATCCACTCATCATTAAAGTCTGATCTTGCTACTGATAAAAGTTAGGTCAACTCCTGGGCACCCGATAGTGACCTTGTTGGTAATATTACTTGTTTTAGCAAAATCACTTGCTCATATTTCATTTTGAAAATCTCAGTATAGCGCTCTTGAAAGATGTTAGGTAAATCTACTTAGGTTTGGTATCCAAAGACATTCGCTAGGCCTGGGACTAAAACTCGAGTACCCGCCCGTCATGAGCTTACCCGGGTACAAAATCTGCCGACTGATTAACCGAACTGGACAATAAAAACATAGAATTTTGAACCAAAAATGTTGTGCTCAACAATTTATGATAAAATTATCATCTTATCGAAGTAAACATGACCAAAATCGGCGAAAAATAAAAAAAAATGGTGTAATGGAGACATCATATTGTCGTTGTAGACCTGTCAAACTCGTAGACCAGTAGACCTATGTACCTGTTCCTGTTCTAACATTGTAAATGCTCAATTATCAATACGGCCGGGTACCCGAAATAAGTCGGGTACCCGGGTAGCAAATTACCCGAAAAGTCCCAACATTCGCTCACCCCGAGAGACATTTGTTCATGATATTCGCTCTGACATGTTCTCTAAAATGGAGAGAAAATTGCTTACAATTGCTTGAAATTGGTTGAATCGATTGTTACATCAATTTAATCAATATTCAAGCATCGTAGGTGTCATTACCTCTCCATTTGACCGAATTAGTCACAGTGAAATCGCGAGTGAATGTCTCTTAATTGGGTCTTTGGACGTCTTAGATGGGTTCCAAATGTTGCAGATATTTACTGGTGCAAGTAGAAAAGTAAAGTCAGGGAGGTCATTCTGCAGGTGATAGAATTTGAAGATTTTAATTTTTGGTGAGAAGACTTGGTATTTTGCATGATAATCTAATACTGCTGGTGTTTTATTGTGTTAAGTTGCAGGCCTTCGTCTTTGGAATGAGTTACCGTTGAGTATTCGTGGTTGTAGTAATTTGTCTGGGTTCAAGGGTCGTCTTAAGTTACATCTTTTTCCTGTCTAAATTTTTCCCTTCTCTTCTCTTAAGCGCCTTGCATACTTTGTAAAAGGCGCTATATAAATATCATTATTATTATTAAGTAGATAGATTGGAAGGTCAGGCATAAAATGTCCTATTTAACATTTTTCATTTTTGCCCTTCTCCAGATTCGATGCTGAAATCCTCCATAGTTGAGTCTTTATTCATCATGAGTTGTGACGGTCAGATAGTAGAGCATCAGTTAGAGCCCAAAGCCGGTGTGACTACTGTGACTACGACGAGTGCTCAACAGGGTACAGCCAAGATAGATGAAGCACCACTGGAACTTGTCACACAACCTGTTACACAATGGAATTTACAAAGGTATACTTATTTAAAACTGAAAACTTTTATGTTAACTTTTATATACCTCATATATAGATTCCTGTCCTCTGATTGGTTAAAAGTGAGGGCATGGATTTTACTAGGCCCGGGGCATATTTTTCACTAGGCCCGCTCAATACATTTTGCGCACAAAATACGGCGCGGTCAGCATTGAAAAGAGAAATATCGTAAATCATTATCGGTTCTCTTAACCAACCAGATGACGAAAATCTATATATTCGGTATATAAAACGAATATTGACTGCTTTTTGTTCGGGGCATGGTTAAAATTATTTCCCCTCGGTGATCTCAAAACCATGAATATGCCCGAAGCAAAGCCGAGGGCATATTCATGGTTTTGAGATCACCTCGGGAAAATAATTTAAACCATGCCCCTCAAAGCAGTCAATATTTGTATAATATTCCCCGGGTATCAAAAAGTTTTAAAGATCATCCGGAAGAAATAGAGCCAGGAATGTAAGCTTATTATGTGATACTTAATCCTTTGAACCCTGGCGATTCCATGTGTATTTGTACTGCTGACCCAGACCAACCTGAAAGAACAAAATTACTAAAAGCCTTAAACTTGCTTTGATTTTGATGTCCTTTGCTTTATTTTTTCATTTCACAATAGTCTGAATTTGTTCCATTCAAACAAGATTATTATTTATGTTGACCAATATATCTGATATTTACATTGTAGTCTATAGGCAGTGCTACATTTGTAGAAAAATTTCGATCAATTCACGAGGAATAATTCACTTCTCTCATGTAAATGAAAGCAAATTGACGTATCAACCAAAGGTTCAAAGATTCATTGATGTCTTCAGATGTGAAGCCATTGAAAGTTGTAACTAACCATGCCAGTAGACAGGCACATCAAATTCCTGTCACGTGTGCTAAAAGCCGGTAAAAAACGGCTCATCAGGTATATGGTACATGTACATGTGTGCTGGTGTACTGGCTTGTCAGGTACAAAGGGTTAAGGTACCTTGTCATAGTCACTGTGCAAAGTAACACTTATTTCCTGTTTGAAACGTCCACAGACCGCCCTTATTTCGAACACTGTTATGTTGTCATCATTTATGTATTCTACATAGCTGAGCTAGTGCTAGGCTTAATCAATGAACCAAAGTGGGATCATGAATTCATGATCAGTACACCATCAGAATGAATAAGTTGAAAATCTCACTGTGGGTTATTTGCCAGCAAAGTGTTTAAGTTGTTCCATCACACATGGATCATGCACATTTATCTTTTCATAGTCACTGAGCAATGTAACACTTACCTCCCGCTTAAAACTGACTGTCCACAGACTGTCGAACACTGTGATGTCATCATTTATGTATACTACATAGCTGAGCTAGGACTCAGCCTAATCAATAAACCAAAGTGGGATCATGAATTCAGTCCCTCATCAGAATGAAAAAGTTGAAAATCTCACTGTGAATTATTTGCCAGCAAAGCGCTAAACTTATCCCATCACAACTGGATCATACACATTTCCTAACGATTGTACATCCCATTGAGTTTGTGTAGAGATCATTACGATTGTGGTTCCGGTCTTGTAAGCGTGATCCAGTTCACATGGAGATATCAGATACTGTGTAGGTGGTTTATTTCGTGCTACATTAATTTTTGTGCTTTTCGCGCTCAATTTTCCTTGCGCGAAAATAAATGTTGCGCGAAAAGGTGTATGTATATACCAATGCTTTTGCAAAATAATCACAAGCACGAAAATAAAAGCGTGCAAAATTTTTAAAAATAGCTAAATATTATACTTGCGCCAAAGTTACTGAGCGTGAAAATATTGGTGTTTACAGTAACATGTAACACCAAGCTGGTGAATAGACAACTGGAATACAGAATTGTCCAAAATAAAATAAATGTGGTTTGATTAATTCAACTAATCTTAAAAATTGGAACCTCTTTGGTGGTTATCTTTCGTAAAAAAAAAAACAACCCTCAATTTTGACAAATTATACATTCACTAAATATCATGATAAGAAAATTTCATATATGGTATTAGAAAAACAAATGCTCAGGTCCCTCTCTTTTGGGTTAAAACCTATCTAAAACGCCATGCAAATGTGCAAATTCTTTTTTCATTTCATCTTTTGACCACTTGTTTTTCTTCTTACTGTGAAAACCGAAGATGAACCTATTTTTCCTTTGACTTTATCAAAACTTACTAATGTTACAATTTTTTCCCAAATTAGGGGTGTTAGTTGGCCTGAGGTTCAAGCACCGGTTCCTAGCAACAGCCCTCTCTTCCTCACGGTTACAGACAACAGTAGTTACAACATTTCTGATCAGCTGGTCAACTCTATGGGTAAAAGTGATTCCACAGATAGCTTTACAACAGGCCAACAGGGTCATGATAGCGATTTTGATGAGCCATGGTTATCGCAGGTTAGTAATATATTAGCAAGCTTTACAGCAAGCCAACAGGGTCATGATTGTGATGAACCATGGTTGTCACAGATAAGTGACTCATTAGAAAGCTTTATACCATGCTAATAGCAGAGATGCCACTTTTCAGGTTTTAACCTGAAATCAGTTTTTTTAGAAGCTCAAACCATGATTTCAGGTTTTTTTGATCTCTAATTTACATATTTTCATATATTTTCGGTCCTTTTTGGAGTATCTTTCAAGAATTGATGGCTTTTTCAGGGTTTTTTCAATGAAATCAGTGGCATCTCTGTAATAGGGTCTTGATAGTGATTTTGATGAGCCACATTTAGAACAGGTTAGTGACTCATTAGAGAGCTTTATAGCAAGCCAATAATGACAGTGATTTT
Organism: Ophiothrix spiculata; assembly: GCA_000969725.1. Lineage (NCBI taxonomy): Eukaryota > Metazoa > Echinodermata > Ophiuroidea > Amphilepidida > Ophiotrichidae > Ophiothrix > Ophiothrix spiculata. The sequence goes on from JXSR01S024674.1 coordinate 33,616, forward strand.
TGATGAGCTGTTGCTATAGCTAAATTGATCATATCGCAACACCATTTAAAGGAATAACCCTAATTACCTCAAAATATTTAAATGCAAGCAATTAATTATATACTCGTTTAATTAGTTTAGCAAAATCCAGACAAGACACCAAAAAGGAAATCAAAATAACTCAAAATGAGTACTGTTCGAACTGGATTTTGTATATTTCTCTGAATTTTAGGTAGAGATGGTTACCCATACAGGTCCACACAGAAGGCTATGGATGGGCCCTCAGTTTCAATTCAAGACTGTCCCTCAGCCAAGCAGCACAGCGTTTTTGTCAGCATCGTCATCAGCATTATTGTCAGATAGCGTTGAAAACCAAAGAACAGTGTTTGAGATGACTACAGATGACATTGATCTTAGATCATTGAGGTAACGTCTGGAACAAGTTCGATCTTATTATTTGAAGATAGAGCTGTTTCTTGATTTTGACAAGTTTTTCCCCTTTGGATTTACTTATTTTTGTCTTTTTTCAGAATTTCAATATTTTGAAAATATAGATCAATTTTGGTTAGAATGACCAAAAATAAAAGAAAACTTAGAAATGATGATGAATTAGACTTCTGCACTTCAGATTTTTTACATAACTCGGTAGTTCTTTCAGATGCTCTACATCCATCGTCAACTGATGTTCTGCTGTGTTCTTCCTTTTCTACCACTACGTATGAATCTCCACTTTTATTTTAAAAGAAAACATGTTTGAAATATCCAAAAGTAAACAAAAATGATAAGGCCACACTAATTTAATTGTTTGTCTCAAAGCTCACCTAGATTTGAAAACCTAATGTGGAATGCGGTTTTATTTCATTTTATTTTTTTTAGTAAACATTTTTTCCAACTATACCAGGTGTTTCACTTGCCATTTTCGCCATTCATTTTCTATCCATTGATATTTTCTTGTTATTCTGCCATTTTGCGATCCACAGGATACGATTTATGATCTTCGATTGGGTTTCAATTGACAAAATTGAAAAATGAAAAAAGTATTTAGAAGAAAAATTCAAATTTCAACAAATTGGCAATGTTAATGCGCATGTTTAAACTAACACGCACGGCAGCTTTGAGACAAACAATTAAATAGTGTGGCCTAGTGAAATAAATTTTAGTTTTACTTTGTGATAAATTGTAGGGTTTATCTAGATTTTATAAAAAGCTTATGTGATTTGCACATGTGTGTTATGTTGTTTTTAAGAATCCAACCGATGCGTTCTGAGCCCATGCCAACCCCAATGCAACACTTTTCTGAACCAATGGGGAGACCAAGGTCATCAAGTCACTGCAGTCAGGACTCATCAACATCAACATCTATAGAATATGGATCAGGTTAGTGTTAGAAAGGACGGAAATTGCAGAGGGAAAGTTTGGAGAGAACTTGTAACAATTGTAGCTAGGACTTTGGTGTTCTTGACAATTATTTCCCAGGTGCCAGACATATTTCAATTTTCATTTATACTTTTTGAAAGCTGATCAAAGTCAGCCTGTTAAGAACTTTTGACCAAGGTCTATTGAATACGGATACCCAAGAAAAAATATTGTATCTCCTAAATTGTTAAATCCACCAAGTTCATATTTTGCTTAATTGAGTTAAAGCATGGGAAATTATTGCTTAAATATGGGCGCATCATCTGTACAAAAGAAAAATCTATGTAGCTCACTTTTGTCATCATTATTTGTTACTAGGTACATTTGACCAAGCAGCAAACCTTCTTGAGGTTAGCTGTGGTAGTTGGCCTGAAAGTACTTATCAGAGAAGCTCTGAATTGATAGAAGAAAGATTGAAACAAACTCTTGCAGAAGCCATGGTTGAAGGTAGCAAAGACCAACAACAAGATGGTGGCAGAAATAAAGGTAGGATGGAAAATGCAATTATCTTTTAACATCACTGAATGTAAGGCAATTATAAAACCAATTAAAACCTAACCATTGGAAGATGTATGTTCTCATTCATCCAGTTGTAATAAATATAAATGGTAAATAAATCAAATACTGGAACTTACTTTTGCAAGTATATATGCGACATTGCGACCATAACCAATGGTCTTCAACAGGCGTCTGATTCCTGGGGATGATCATGTGATAGACGGCTAGAAGTTCCAATCTTTGATTTATTTATTATTTATACCTAACCATTGAGTCTCAGCACTTAATTTCATGGAATTGATTCTAAGGATTCTTTAAAAATGTAGTATAGACAAAACATATTTTTGTTTGTTATTTAATTTAACCTGGCTTTCCATTCTGATACAGTCATCTGAAGCTGGAACAAACCAAGTGATGAGATGAGTAATTAGAAATTGTAGAAAATAATTCAGAATTTACTTGATATGTCAACACCAAACTGTTGAAAGCTACAAGTTTTGCCTGATCCTTTTGCTTGTTCAATAATAGAATCTGGATAGAACCACCAGATGCTAGTTTTGTATCTTATAAGTAGTGTTCAAGTTGATGCCATATTCCTTGGAGAGTGTAATTAACCCTTTTTGAATCCTGGCCATTCCACATGTATCTGTACCGCTGACCCGGGCCAACCCGAAAATTAAAAAAATCAATATAACCCCTAAACTTACTTTGATTTTGATTTTCCTTTATTTTTTCGTTTTTTGGTAGTCTGAATTGTTCCAATAACCAGCATTCATAAAAGAATACTATATGTGTCGATCAACATTTACGTTGTAGTCTATGGGAGAAGCCACATTTATTGAAAATTGTGATCAAGTTTACGAAAATATAAGGAATTTTTCACCTCTGTCGAGTAAATAAGAGAAAAATTACCCATCAACCATGGGTTCAAAGTTTCATTGATGTCTTCAGATATATAATTTATTTCAAGGTTATTTTTCACTCGTTTGTGGAGTTTTTATTACCGAGGCTTGTTAAAGAGTTCTGTGTACCGATGCACGTATCGGCAGTGCGTGATTTGTTGATTTCAATCGCTTATTGCTACGCTCTCTATGCACACTTTAAAGACTGGCATACACCACCAGATTTTGAATGAAAAACAACATTGAGACATACTTTAAATAAAACCATGGAAAATTGTAACATCATGCCTGTTAACAGACATATTCAGTTTCTGACATATGACCTAATATCTGGTAAACCGGCTCATCGGGTATAAAGGGTACATGTACATGTGTGCCAGTATTCCGGCTCATCGGGTTCAAAGGGTTAAAAAATGCAAGGTATAGGGCCATCCAGCATAGAAGTAGTAATGGTGCCAGAGTTGACAAAATTGAAGGGGGCTAAGTAAGGGCAAATGCAACAACTGGTGGGACACGCAAACATTTTGTGAGCAAGGAAAAATAATGCAAAAATGTTAATTCCAGTTAAGATTGAACTTTTTGCAATAACATTTTTAAATTATCAAAAAAGGGAAAATAAGCTGTGAAACTTTCACCAGTGAATGGAAGTGATGGTGTGGGGAGGGTATGGCAGACTAATGCATCCACCCCCCCCCCCCCCCCCGGGGCACCGTCAGTGCATGTTAGGTTTTCACATTTAAATGTTTAATGACCATATCCCATGCATATTGTTTACATTGTCGTAGGAAATGTAGCACTGAAATTATTTTGTCTCTTTTTTCCCCTTTTTTTTCTCTGTATTCTCACAAGGTGCTTGTGAACAGTCTGAAGTATTTGTGGACAGCCAAGAACACTTGAGTTCCAGTCCAGGCTCAGTAGACAGTGCATCTCATTCCTTTGAGGCACGGTGCTCACCGCCACACACCATGGATCACATACTGGTATTTCCACCTGCTAACAGCTCTCCTGACTCAAGTTGAGTAAAGCACCATTAGTCTATTGTTGGAAATCATCTGTCTAAATTGATTCTCTGTATCTATTTAAAGTAAAGTAACACTTTTAATTGAAGCAGTAGTAAATCAAGAACTTTTGAACAATTGTGTGGTATCTTTAAAGACAAGCTAAAAACTTGGCTGCTGTAAAAAGTATATACTAAGGCCAAATAAAAAAACAAGTTTGTTTCTGGTAACACGCGCGCGTTTCTGTTTAGTTACATATTTCCCGCATATATTTTTTTTTTTGATATTTCGCATCAAAAAATAATAATTAAAAAAAAAAAAACCATATTCTGTAAAAAGCTTCCTGGAGACTTGCGTAAAAACACTCATAGTTAGGTAAGATTACGTGGATACTCAATACCTATTGCAATAACAAAGGCTAGAGTTATATATAAAGCCTTTATTGATATTATTGATATTAATTAATAATATAAAAAACCAAAAGCATTGTTTTAATGTGTTTTTCTTCCTGGGAATCCTGCATTTTTTGTAAAAAAAAGGAAAACTGCATATCGCATTACATTTTCGAAAAGTAAAAAATAAAAAATAAAAAGCCGCATACCGCATTTCCTTTTCAAGCATGTTACCAGAAACAAACTTTTTTTTTTTTTTTGGCCTAATGTCATAATACCCATTATCACTGAATGGTGCTGAAATATGTGCAATATACACATTCCTTTGAACCACGCAAAGGTGTCGATGATTTTAGATTTAGCTTCATAATATAGACCATTTTTCATGATTTTGCTCCAAGTCATACCTGCCAACATTAGAATTTTAAAAAGAGGGACACATTAGAGAAAATGTTTAGAATGAAGGACATTCCTAAATTTGCTATGTATAATTTTTTTTGCAAAATGATGGACACATGATAAATCACACTATTTTTTTTGTATCCAAAATGAGGGACATTCTTCAAAAAGAGGGACAGTTGGCAGGTATGCCAACTCTGTACATACTTTACACCCCATCAAAACTTAACACTATAAAAGTGACCTTAGATAATAATCTAATAATATCCAGCATTAATATGCACGCTATTCACCGTAGTATCATAGCGCTTGACATTATTATTATTCTAACCCAAACCTAACTTGATATTAAACCATCTGAAAGCCCAAACCATTTAGTAAATATGGGATTAAAAGAATATTTTGTCCCTAATATTTTAAAGACATCTGGTTTTAACCTTTAATCTGTGGAGAAACTCGGGTGGTGGTAGGCCCTTATTGTGTGCGATGATTGTGATCTCTTGGGGGCCCATATTGGAATGAATATTGTAACAAATGTTCCCTTGGGGCAAAGGCCCCAATTGGAATGAGTATAGTATACAAATGTATAATGATAGTACTAAAATATAATGTACAAAGGATTGTATTGTATATGTGCAATTAAAAATGTATAGTTTGTGATAATATTTGTTAAGACACTGTTTGTAATGATCAAGGGAAATGATTCATATGTTGGCATTTTCAATTTTGATTGTTTTTTACATCCTGATTGTGCATATTAACCAATGCTACATTTGAACCTAACTGTATCATTAAAGCAATACTATAATTGTTAAAAATGAAGCGCCCCCTGTCACCAATTGATTTTGATTTCTTTAGCTTATTTGGTTTGTTTTGGGTAGATGATCAAATACTCTCCAAATGAGTTTACTTTTTCTGTTATGGCAGTTTGTTGAATTAAATTCGGGATCCCAAATTTAATTCCAATAGGAAAGCATGCATGTGCTTTTCATCCATTTTTCAGTGGCAAAACAATTTTTTGACAAAATATACATGAAAATGCTTTTAGATAGTCACATTTCTTCATTTTATGCTGTTTTTACTATAAGCCATTTTTGATCAAAAGTATTGCTTTAATGGGTTTTGGTTCCAGAGGTTCAATAATTCTTTGAACCTGGAAAATCAAGAAAAAACAAATACCTTTATTGCCCTGTATCCAAATCCAATTTCCAACATATAACTTATTTCTCTTGATCATGTCACATTTGGCATTCTTCTTATTTGTCAAATTTAATGACTTATTTACAAAACTACCCACCAGCATCAGGTGACTATAAAACTTATTGCTGTATTCACACATGACTAGCTATGATTAGTTTTGCAAGTGAATCATGACCAAGTTAGGTGAGAGTAGTCCATTTTACAAGTAACTTTCAATGAATGTTACCAAATCTCAAAAACCATTTCTTATTTGCCCATACTTTTATGCTATATAACAAGACCAAATGCTTATGTGTGAACATATGCTTTAAAACTCACCTATTGGTTTGTGCACATTGTAATGTCATGTCCATAGACAGGGCTGGACATTGGTATTTTTTCGTAATAGCCAATTTGGCAGGTAGCTTTCCAAAGTTACTCGCCCGACAAGAAATTTACCTGCCTGAATTTTAACCCTTTTAAAAAGTATTGAAAATTTGAAATTTGTGAAAAATCACACAAATTTGGGCCTTTTTTCACAAAAACTTGGAAAATTTGTGTGGTTTTTGCAAAAAGTTACTATTTTTGTATAAATTAAAACTCAAAATTTCAAGAAATTTGGTACATTGATAGGTTCTCTTTTATTGAAATTTTATATTTTTATTTGTGACTAATCAAATTTCCTTATATGTGGTTTGTTTAATCAAAATGGAATCAATTATAAAAATATTTTACCTGCAATGTCGTGCAGGTTACTTAAATTTTTTACCCGCCCGACACCAAAGTTACCCGCCATTGAATACAGGCCCAAGTAATGGCATAGAACTCAAATTGGGGGTACTTGGTTGAGGTTCGGTTGCCGGTAGCGACAAACCACATACTGCGTTATGCATATAAGATACGCCAAACTGCATGTAAAGTGTGTGCATATTTTCCATTATTCGTGCATTATGACAAGAGGCAATGCATCATCGGCAAAACCAAAATACCCCCAATTATGTCTCCATGCCGGAATAAAAATGGTGACGAGTAAGGGTATTATACCCCTTGTATATAAGTCATACTAAATGAACTGTGTATTTCACTAATTAATGCTTATGAAGCTTCATGAATACTTGCAAAGTTTTGTATGACCACATACGGTCAAATACCAATCGTATCTACTTCTCAAAAGTGTATAAAGTTTTCAGTGTTAGGTGTGTATTTAATTTATGAAAAGATGAACGTTCGATCCTTCATGGTCTAGAAAAATGTGAAAACTTTCAGATATATTGGCTGATTTTCAAAGATCTGTAAACTCAAATTTTAGTGAGATGCATCCCTGATCACAGACTTAAATTTCACACAATGCAATGGTAGGCTTTGTGATAACAATAAATGCAACTTGTAAAATCTAACGTGTGCATTTACTCAACTTCCATTGTTTTTATTGCAATTCCAAGCTATGACAAGATCAGTTTTCGTGAATCATGGCATGGTAAACTTTAAACGCTAGGAATATGTTAACACTACCTTATACCTTTGTCAGTTGCTCTTGCTACTAATGGAAGTCAGGGTAAGATGCACCCCACGTTGTATTAAAGGGATGTAGCTTTTTCATTTTTTGTCTGTTAAATGAAAAGTACTTAATAATAGAAGATAACTTATACTTAGAAATAAATAGAATAACCATATTGTGCTTTTAAGCAGTGTTCCTGCTAAGGCTTTTGTCGCAAGTTTGGTGCCAAAGCTCATAAATTGGCGCAAGGCTTTTCAAACACGACTTTCTCTTGAGCTTACACAATAGCTACTTCTAGTTTTATTTACTTTAAAATTACCTAAATTCTAGGCTCAATTTTGAGATCGCCTGTCCATGATCCTGAGTTGTTGACTTTATGGCGTCATCATTCGGCGCAAAGCCAAAATTCTTAGAGGGAGCACTGCTTTTAAGGCTGGTGTAAATTTCATCATTTATAAGGAAGATTCCGCACCACAACTTTATTACTTAAGTATGTATATTTATCCATTTAAAAAAACCTTTCAAAACATGATGATGCCAGTGCATGTTCAATTTTTTACTCAAATTAAAAAAATATGACTAACCAAATGTTTTCTGAAAGATTGAATAAAAATTTGGTTTCACAAATATTGCACTTTTAGAAACAGATGGCCAGAAGTTTTGGAAAAGTTTTACTGTAGGTTTTAAAATAATGGTGGAAAATGAGATTTGGAGTACATTTGCATTGAAGTTTTAGAGCATACCTTATTGCATATAGTTTAAGATTAATATAATTTTTTTGAGTTAACGCCAGCCTTAATGACTAATTATTCATTGTTGACAACTAGCATTGTTGCATTCTTGAGGTAAGATGATATTTGATTTATGCAATGAATTAGTTCTGCTAAAATAAATAACTTTTGACCTTGTGATTATCAAAAATAAAACAAGATGAAAAACCATATTTTGAATGATGTTTTATTTTCTTTGTCTTCAAGTGTATTTTCCCTTAACAAATAAGAATCTTGTGTACACTATTTGTAATTATTTATAATTATATACTTCATTTTAATGAGACTTCATTGGTATATAGAAACAAGAAACCTTAATTACAAAATCATGATATTAAGGAAAGCTAAAAATTAAAAGACTCTTAGACTGTAAAAGATCATGGCCCGTATTCCAGAAAGGTGTTTAGCTAGATCAAGGTTTTATTTCTCGCCAACAGCGCAACTCATTGAACTTTTCTGCTTGAAAGCAGCAACGATGCGTATCATTCCTGGACAGTTGATGCTCAGTTAAACAATGGTTTAGCTAAACATCTTTCTGGAATACGGGCCCATGTCCATCTCTACACAGATGTAAATGCTGCAAAACTTCATTAAGCGCCACAGGTGAAAACACATAGGTCATAATTTGTCCAAATTGAATTTTTTGGCACATTTGCAATCCGTATGCTTACTTCAAAACACCTGCAAATTTCATTTCAAGAAAATGATCAGAAATAATACAACCTGGTCTAACTCTTAAACCTCTTTTGTGCATACGGGCCTTAATGTTTAAAGCCAACTTCGAATGGTTTGAATAAACTTAATGTCATTAAGGCATTGAAGCACAATTGGGTGAGAACTTTGACTAGAAAATTAGGGTGGTCAGGTTACTTCAATCAAACAACTTTTTTAGGCATTGTTATATGTAGGTACAAAATGCTCCCAAACAGATGGTATAAAGTTCCTCGTTTTGGAACTAGTCCTCGTTTTTCTAAAACGAGTAGGCTACTCGTTTTTGTAAAACGAGTAACAAAACAAGTAGCAAAACGAGGAAATTGCCTCGTTTTGCTACTTGTTTTGTTACTCGTTTTAGAAAAACGAGTAGCCTACTCGTTTTAAAAACGAGGACTAGTTCCAAAACGAGGAACTTTCACTTTACAGTAGTACTTTCAAATAAGAAAAGCCAATTGCTAAATTTTTGACCAATCCAGTCGCTATAACCTGTAACTGAAATTTTTAATTTTGCACAAGCTGTGTTTAATGTCACTACAAAATCCCCATGTGAAGGACAAGTTGAAAACTTTGCCGGGTTAGGGGGTCTCTCAAAGACATGGTGTGGGCATTCTCACATCAACATGGTATGATTTAATCAGCCGCGGATCTAGGATCTGAATTTTACGGGGGGCGGAGAGTGTGTTTTTAAGCTTTTATAACAAAAAATTGACCCAAATTAGGCTGATTTTGCAGGATTTTTCCAATTTTACGGAGGGCGCCCCCCCCCCCCCCCCTGGATCCGCGACTGGTAATGACGTGCCTGCACTAGAAGGGGCTGGAGAACTCAATAATTTTGGTATATGGTAAAATCTGTAGGTTTGAGGTTTGTATATTGGATGAATTTGCAGAAATATAAAAACAGCCAATTTGAATAATTGGGTTAACTTTCCTATCAAAATTGGTATTTTGACAGATAGGCAATTGAGTCCAAAATAAGTATAGTTAAGAGCTGAGGATAACAGAAAAATAATATGAACACGTTTTTGTCTCCCTTAAAATTGTGATTGTGAGAATGTGATAAACTCACACATTTTTGGTTGAAAATATGAAAATAGGACCACAAATGTTTTTCCAGTACATGTTTTATCCTAATGAGTTGAAATGAATATGTACAAACTGACCACCAAATTCAGTGAAATTTAGTGCTGCTTTTATTTATTAGTAATTCAATATTTTTCTATTCTGTGGTTTTGTTCTTAGAGGGTTCCTCAGGTAATTGTATCTCATTCAAGTTTTCCATCTCTGGTCCTGGTTTATCCATAATCAGTAATGAGACGACATTCTCGCAAGCTGTAATAACAGACTCATCCGTCTCCCAATTGTGGAATTCCCTCAGTATGACATAGGCGTTCTTTGCTTCCACAACATCCCGACAAACTTTAGTTGTACAAAGCTGAAAATACAATGTAAAATGACATCAATATGAAAAATAATAAGGATATTTGGTAATTTGTTGTGCACAAAATGTATACTTTGTCCTTTTTGTACTGCTTGCTTCTTGTTCATGCATGTATACATAGGTCTATTAATTGTATCACATAAAGATACCACTTTTTGGTAATCAAATAGTTGTAAGCAAACAGTCGCTACTTTAATATCATGAATAATAACAAAGGTGATTTTAAAGTATAAACAACAGATCAGGTGCATTTTTTTGGTGGTTTGAGCAAAACTTGACAAGTAGAACTCAGGTAAACTTACACAATGTGTAAAATATGTCCCCGCAGAATGTGGAGATCAGTAATGCATTGAGCTGAACTCCTGTGACCTTGAATGATCCCTGATGACCTTGATGAAGTAACCTCAAAAATTAGTGGCATCAACAATCAAAGTTTCATATCCGTACGTGCCAAGGTTTACCCCATTTGACCTCCTTTGACCTTTAATGACCCCTGATGACGTCAGACCTTTGATCCACTAACCACTACAAACTTGGTCTTCGGACGGTTAAGGAGCACCCACCCACCAAGTTTCAGGAACAGCTGAGCCTCGGTCTCTGAGAAAATGTAGGTTAAAATAAATAAATAAAATAAATGTCGCTGCTTATATAGCGCTTTTCCATAATTGATCAAAGCGCTTTACATTTATTCCGTTACCACTAGAATACAGTCAGCTGCCTATTCAAGCGCTCAATGTCAGTATTCATAGTAAATCCCCATATAATGCTTGGGTCGACGAGGCAAGTGTGATAAATTGATTTGCCCAGGTTCACAACACGTTGGCACCAACGGGGCTCAAACTCACAACCTCACGTTTATGAGTCCTGCCAATTTCCGCTAGACCACACATGCCCACTTAACATTTAAGTTAACATTTTCATCATGGACACACAGACGGAAGGACACACTGACGGAGCCCATTTTATAGTCCCCTTTTCGAACTCGTTCGGCGGGGACAACAAAAAGTTAACTACATATTTATAGTCAGTACTGAAAAATGATAATTGTGACTGTCACTAATACAATGTAGTCATGACTTTGACTATGATATTACTTCATATGAAATTTGGGGTTAAAATTTATTGAGAATCCATGATATCCATTGAATAAAAGATTCTCCTGGGGAGACTACCAAAAATTTACCTTGATTCTTATAAAAATGTGTGTTGAAAAATTAATTGAAGAGAATCAAAATAGATTTTCGCTAGAAAAGATTTTTACAAATTGCGGGACAAATTGTCTATCACTGTTAGAAGTGACAATCGTTGTGCAACATGAATGCATTACACATGTAGGTGAAAATAATTTTACTTTAAAATGCATTAATTAAAGCAATACTTTAAAGTGTTAAAAATGAAGCGCCCCCTGTCACCCATGACTTTTGATTTTTTGGGCTTATTGGGTTTGTTTTTGGTAGATATGAATACCCTCAAAACAATTTGGCTTAAAATGCTTACTTTTCCTGTTATGGCCATTTGTTGAATTAAATCCGGGATCCCCGAATTAGTATAGGAGCATGCATGTGCTTTTTTCCATTTTTTAATAGCAAAACAATTTTTTAACAAAATACACTTGAATATGCTTTTATAGTCACATTTCTTCATTTTAAGTTGTTTTTACTATAAACTATTTTTGATCAAAATCTTATACATGTAGTATTGCTTTAAAGGCCCAAGTGGCAGTGTTCCCACTAAGGATTACAATGTACAATGTACTGTACATTAATTTGGGTGAATCTATGAATGATAGATACATCTGTGAAAGACATGCTGAAGGTCATAAAGAACCCATGTTTCAAGCTCAGCCTGTTATAACTGTACAAATTAATGGAACTGGGGATATAGAACCTGATGGGATTCACTGGTGTACACAAAGGGATGTACATGTACCAATCCATATACTCCATTTTATCATCACACAATTCCATACAGCTGTAAACTGACCTCCCTACTATTATATACTTTGATCAACACTAAATAGGCGGGAATTGTGAAGCTTTTCTTCTTCTGCAAGTAATCCTACTTACAAGCGCGCCGTAGATACTGAAGCAAGAGTCGCACGTATAATGCGCGCTGCGTCTCCTGCAGTTGTGCTGTGTTCAGCTACGCACGTGCTTATCTGTATCAATTCACTATGTTTTGTTGATCAAAGTATAGATCTAGACTTGTACAGGGTGTCAATTTCACTAACGTTAAAATGCATCTACCTCAACGTGAATACTCAGCATAATCTTCCAGTAGGATGTTGTCGTACATTGATAATGTTTGATTTATTTTAATGTTAAGTTTAATTTTCCCGTAGGCTTTAACCTGGCCCTTGGCCATTGAATTTTGAGTTTAATTTTCCCATAGGCTTATCACCTGGCTTAACCCCCCTGCCCCGTCATTCATCAAATTTTGAAATTAATTTTCCAGTAGTCTTAAAGTTGGCTTACCCTCCCGTCCATTACGCGAATACACAAAATAGTTTAATTTTCCCGTATAATTTTTTTTGATGTTCTCATTCCTGATCACATATTTTCCCCATGATGATCTCTGCTCCCGTGAATCATCCCGTATCATCGTGATAATCCTGCCATAAGTTCCCCGTCTGCTAATTTCCCGTAGCCCTTAAACCTGGCTCCCCAGTCCCGTACGTGAATACACAAAATAGTTTGAATTTTCCCGTATAAATTAGGTGGTTTTTTTCATGTTCTCATTTAGCTGTATATCATCTTGTATTTCTTATCACATTTTTCCCTGTGATGCTCTCTGCTCCCGTATCATTGTGATAATCCTTCCGTAAGTTCCCCGTTTTCCCTGTCAGCTAATTTTCCCGTTTTGAGATTAATTTTGCCGTAGGCTTAAATGTGCCCCCACCCCGTACGCGTCACACCCCGTACATGAATTTACACAAAATAGAAGACTTTAACCTGGATTTTTCCCGCAAGACTTGATACAGTGCGTTGCTATAAATGTGTGCAGGCAAAATGTCCTTGGATGCGTTTTGTTTACTCGCGCACTCGCCTAGTAACAACTTACGTAATTTTATAGCTCAAAATTGGTCTGAAAATACTGTTTTTTTAACTTTTCGAAGCAATCCATTGACGCTTTTCACCAAATAAAGTTCATGTCACTCCCCGTATTTTCCTTTATCTTTCCCGTAAATTGCAAACACTACCAACCCACTCACCGGCTCACCCACTGTCACAAAAACACAACATTTCGCAAATTATAGTAAGATTTCTGACACTGAATTTCAGATTGGTGCATTGTGTAAATAGGTTTCTTATCTCTTGCCCATTAATCTTTACTCCTAAACGTTCAAAAACTATCTAGACTTATAAGTCCGAATATGTCAAACAAAAATTTCCTTTTTCCCCTGGGATTCCAACCCATGACCTCTGGCATCCCGATCCACTGTCTAGCTATGGCAAGCCACTGAGTATGGCCTGCCATGGTAGCCATTTCATGTCCATATGCATCCCCATCTGTGACATATTTGGGCTAAGGCGAATGTCTTGATTTTTGCTTGTTGGATTTTGTTGGACTATGACATGTTAGGGTTATAGTAAAATAAAAACACAATACCTTTTGAATAGCTTCCAGCAGCATTTTGCGGATACTAGGATCAGTTTCTCTCTTTTTATCGTCATCAAGGTATTGCAAGTCGTGGGGAAGTCCTTCCATGTCTTCTTCTGAGAGCTCTTCAGGACCAGCCAGAGGAAGAAGGAGGTAGGGAAGGATATCTACCGTGTCACTTAGTAGCCATTCATGGTCACCTGCAGATAAACATTTACAAGGGAATATTACATGTACATAGAGAACGTTTTTGTATTTATTTTTATGCCTGTTTTATTTCACAAGATTTGACCAATAAAATTGATTGTTGTTTTAAAAACTCATGTCTCCTTTTCGGCTTTCATTTTTAAGATTTTTACAGTAACTGTTTATTTCTTTTTTCACTTCTGCAAGCTGAAATGTGGCTTGTGATTTGTAATGTTTCTGTAACATCTTGATTCTTGAGTGATGCATTATTTATTATACCAATTTGAAGATCAAAACGAGGTTAGTGACCATCGCTAGAAATGTTATCAGCCCCATATATAATCAGCTGTACATGTACACATACCTATTTCAAAGCAGCAATTCCTGAGTGCAGAAACAACACCACGTCTTCTGACATCTGAATCGGTAAACTGTGTAAACGGCAGCAGCCTTTGGATGACACATCGGTTCCGATCTAAGATGAATTTCCTGCCCTCGTCTAGTTGTGTTAAATTTGCTATCACATCTCCAAGATGGTGCAAGTTAGCTTTGGAATTGAATCCTATGTTACAAAATACTTCAACTAGTTGGGCCAAATCTGTTGAGCATTCTGTGTTTTTTAATGTATTCATAACATTTCTGCAGCCATAGTCAGTCCTTGTTATATTGGATAAAAGCATGGCAGCAGCATCTGCTAAAGGATAGCTTGAAGTAGTGACCATTTCTAATAGTGAACTAATCAACTCCTTTTCGTTACACATTGAATTAACAGCATTCTCATTACTCGATAAATTTATCAAACCCTTGAAGGAGTCCCTGCAGATTGTCAAATCAGCATCTTGTAGGAGTCCAATCAGTGCCTTCACATATGATGGATCTGTACATAACGTTTTTAGTCCTTCAGCTGTGCCAGTGTAACTCACCATGTACTCCAAAGCTTTGCCTTTCACATCTTGGCGTGATGAGGGAGTCAGAAATTGCAACAGTTCTTGCGGGTCTTGGTCTTGAGTTTCTGTCATATTATTGATTGGTATTCCTTGCTTACACGCATCAACTCAAAACTACATCAAAGTTAAAACTCAGAGCGGAGAGTTTTTTTGTGAAAACAGGAAATTATTGATCACAAATATGGGATCACGCGTAAGCTTGGTGTCCGTAACACCGTAAGCATGGTAAGCTTATTAAGGGCGCACACCAGTAAATCAATCCGCCATTCCTGTAATGGTTTGATTTCCGGTAAAAAACGCTGACTATTTGGA
Organism: Ophiothrix spiculata; assembly: GCA_000969725.1. Lineage (NCBI taxonomy): Eukaryota > Metazoa > Echinodermata > Ophiuroidea > Amphilepidida > Ophiotrichidae > Ophiothrix > Ophiothrix spiculata. The sequence goes on from JXSR01S024674.1 coordinate 48,844, forward strand.
CCTGTTTTATGCTATTGTACGAGTATCTAATGGTGTTTGAT
>JXSR01S024676.1:14473-36468 GCA_000969725.1 Ophiothrix spiculata
AAATGCCTTAGCAAAATTTGAAAAGCCATTTATCCAAATACCAATTTTCAAGAAAAGGGACCCATCCATATAGCAAATCTCCCAAATTTTTAGTCAAGCTTATTCAAAAATTGCACGTTTTGCCCCAATTTGTGCTATTTTTTTGCAAGGATTTTCTAAAGGTTTGTGAAAAAATGATGTAAGTGACACAAAGTTTGGAAAAATTTGAAAAGAAAACCCATCAGAATACCAAATTTTTCGAAGAAAAGGCCTGATCCAGGCCCGTAGCCAGGATTTTTTCAAGGGGGGTGCAGATTTTCAAAAAGTGGACCTTTTGGAGGAAAAACGCTTGGCCCGATCGAAATACCAGAGCCTGATTTTGTTACCCGAATTTGGTAGTATCAATCAAGTAAAATGTTGTAAGCAGACATTACCAAGAAAAAATTTGTGAATTTCTGGTTGTTATTGAGGATTGAAGGGTGAATCAGGTGGCACCGTTTAGAATATCAAAAACAGCCATTCTCAAGAAATAGGATACTTTTAGGATGTGAATTGGGGAAAGAGTACATTTTGGCTTCATTTAAAATCACCCTTGTAGGGGTATTTTGAACAAGATGGTTCGCGAACCAGTAGTCTTGCCTGCTGCATCTACCGCTGCATGCTGCATCATCCTTCACCGCACCCCCCAAAAAAAAGGCGCGTCGCGCATGCTAATCCCGAACCCCTTCTTGTCACCAAGTTTCATTACCATAGCCCTTACGGTTTAGGAGATATACTTAAAATGAAAAATTATGCATGAATTATGCAAATTAGGTATTTGTTCAGAATTTATGGCTATGACCTTGACTATGACCTTAACATGACCTTGGATGATCTTTGGATCAATTTTTTGACCTTGAATGTATCTTAAGGCAACTTTATGACCATTTTTGAAATTTGACCTCAGATGACCTTTTGACCTTGACTGACATTGCCCTTGGCTCAAGCACTTTCTATGGTCTAAGTTTAATCCATGTGGGGTCAGGGGTTCATGAGGTATGACCTTGACCTCAAGATGACCTTGGATGACTTTGGGTCAACTTTTTGAACAATTTTGACCTTGAATGACCTTCACCGCACACAACCCCAAAAAGGCGCATTGTGTGTGCTAATCCTGAACCCCTTCATGTCACCAAGTTTCATTACCTTAGCCTTTACAGTTTAGGGGATATACTTAAAATAAAAAATTATGCATAAATTATGCAAATTAGGTATTTTATATGCATAGTTTGCGTTCAAATTGTACACAGCACCAGTTCAGCTTCAACCCTACCTACTCACCAAATATTATCAATATAGGGCATACGATTTCTGAGATTTGCTCCGGACAAGAAATGTGGACGGCAAACAGTTTTAAGTCTCTAGACAAAAACTGTGGTCATGCCTGCTTACAACATTAAATTTGACTGCCTAAAATCCTCCCCAACCCCCCCCCCCCCCCCCCCCCAAAAAAAAAAAACATTTCTACAGAAAACAGATTCTGTTTTAACATATTGTCAAATATCAATCAGTCCAATACAAAATTACCCCAGAGTATGATGTCTGCAAAATTAGTTTGAATAGCAAACTTTTCCAAATTTGACCAAAATAGAGGGCGCTTTTTTCAGAAAACGCCATGCTATGTATTAAATTGTTTAATGTTGCTGAAACTAAAGACAAAATATGAGAAAAACCAGGTGAAAACATCAACATTTTTGCAGGTATAGCTCTTTCTTATTAGTCCATCCAAATGGACCTCAAAAGTGAACATGAAGCATAAGAGAAGGGTAAAGCTCAACAAGTGAGCGCCTCTGCGTTCGCTAACGAGGTCTATCCAGATGGACTAGTTCTTACAAAATCACTTTGTCAAAACGGTTCACTTTTGATGACACATTACATAAAATATAGCAGCAAATAATATACACACTTGAGAAAAACTGTTTCTCAGCAAATAAACGTCATGTGAGTGCAAGAAAGTCGTATGAGCAATAGCTGCCTTTTTATATAAATTTGGATTGAAAATTATAATGTCCAGTCTTGGGTCAGTGGCGCATGGTTCTTCAGGTGAACCATTTCAGACATATGAGAGAGAAAATTTGAGATATTTTTCTTATTCTAGTCACAAGGTGTTAAAGAAATATAACATATGGCAGCCATTGCAGATACAACTTTCTTGCACTCACATAACGATTATTGATGCAACAAGGAGAACAGTGAATATCTAGTTTAAAACAATACTGTATATAAGGCCTAAAAAAATTGTTTGATTGGCGTAACCCGACTGACCCTATTTTTACCACCGACCCTGGATATTTTTATTTTTTTGAGCATGGTAAAAAACCTCCAAATCCCAATTTTGATGGGAATCGATTCATGGGGGCCTGAGATATGGTTTGTAGGACATTCAAAATGACAAATAAAAGATGTGTTACAAAAAAGTGAAGATGTTTTTGTATATGTCGTATATTTTGTGTTCGTCTATGTGAAACATAGACTTAAAAAATAATTTTTTACAAATCCGACCTACCTACCCTATTTTTTTTCTATGTTGCGCCAATCAAACAATTATTTTTTTAAGGCCTTATTGATGCAACAGGGAGAACAGGGAGTATCAAGTTTAAAACAATACTGTATATAAGGGTCAGTCTATACTCCTCCAAATCAAATTTTTGTTACCAAACATTTGCTTGTGACATCCCCAAATATTTTTGATAGAATTGAAATATAGACCAGTTACAAACATTTGATGTGACTTCAATGTCTTAATCTTGATTCACTTCAATACATGTGTAATTTAGCATGAAAATTTGGTGTTGAAGTTATTTTATTTGGAGTCGCTGTCATTTGTTGGAATGTTTGGAAGCTAAAAGTTTTTTTGGAGGTCGACTATAAACTGACCCTAAAGATCCTTCCGACAAGCTGCCCTATTATACATGACTTTTGATTCTTTCTTACTATTGTTTTTGGTAGGGGCTGATTCTTTCTAAACAAGTTGGCCTAAAGTTGCATATTTTTTTCTGTAAAGGCCATTTGTTGAATTTCAATTCAAGATTTTGAATTTTAATTCCACATGTATTAGTATTGGAAAGTAGTCCATCTTACAAGTCCATCCAAATGGACCTCAAAAGTGAACATGAAGTATCAGAGAAGGGTAAAGCTCAACAAGTGAGCGCCTCTGCGTTCGCTTACGAGGTCCATCCAAATGCACTAGTTCTTACAAAATCACTTTGTCCAAAAGGTCCACTTTTGATGACACATTACATAAAATATATAGCAGCAAATAATATACAAACTTGAGGAAAACTGTGTCAAAGGGCAAATATACAATAATCGTCATGTGAGTGCAAGAAAGTCGTGAGTGCAAGAAAGTCATATGTGCAATAGCTGCCTTTTTATATAAATGGATTGAAAATTATATACTGCATAAGTGGTATTTTTCGTGCTACATTTATTTTTCGCGCTTTTCGCGCAAAATGAGATTAGCGCGAAAATAAATGTACCGCGAAAACTAATGTGGACTTGTTGCAAATGGAATTATATACTCGGACAATGTTCATATGCGCGAAAATAAAAACACACGAAATTGTCCAAAATTGGCTGAGCGTGGAAATAGTGGCGCTTACAGTTCAGGTGAACCATTTCAGGAGCCACTGACATATGAGAGAGAAAATTTGAGATATTTTTCTTATTCTAGTCACAAGGTGTTTAAAGAAATATAACATATGGCAGCCATTGCAGATACAACTTTCTTGCATTCACATGACAATCAGGCCTGAAAAAAAAACATTGTTTGATTGGCGTAACCCGACTGACCCTATTTTTACCACCGACCCTGGATATTTTTATTTTTTTGAGCATGGTAAAAAACCTCCAAATCCCAAATTTGATGGGAATCGATTCATGGAGGCCCGAGATATGGCTTGCAGGACATTCAAAATGACAAATAAAAGATGTGTTACAGATAAAGTGAAGATATATTTGTATGTGTGTCATATATTTTGGGTCTTGTATGTGAAACATAGACTTAAGAAATGTAAAAAAAAAAATCCGACCTACCTACCCTATTTTTTTTTTTATGTTACGCCAATCAAACAATTAATTTTTAGGCCTTATTGATGCAACAGGGAGAACAGTGAGTATCAAGTTTAAAACAATACTGTATATAAAGGTCAGTCTATAGTCCTCCTAATCAAATTTTTGTTACCAAACATTTGCTTGTGACATCACCAAATATTTTCTATAGAATTGAAAGTATAGACCGGTAACAAACATTTGATGGGACTTCAATGTCTTAATCTTGATTCACTTCAACACAGGTGCAATTTAGCACGAAATTTTACTTGGTCTTAACATGGTGTTGAAGTTATTTTATTTGGAGTCGCTGTCATTTGTTGGAATGTTTGGAAGCTAAAAGTTTTTTTGGAGGTCGACTATAAACTGACCCTAAGATCTTTCCAACAAGCTGCCCTATTATACATGACTTTTGATTCTTTCTTACTATTGTTTTTGGTAGAGGCCAATGCTTTCTAAACAAGTTGGCCTAAAGTTGCATATTTTTTTCTGTAAAGGCAATTTGTTGAATTTCAATTCAAGATCTGGAATTTTTAATTCCACATGTATTTGTATTGGAAAGTATTAACTAAAATCTATGTTTGAATCAAACCTTATAATATTGCTTCAAGATAATATTTGTTATCAGGTTATGATTCAGAAATTAATTGTGCATTAGGGCCCCCCCCCAAAAAAAAAAAAAAAGTTGTTGTTAAAATATTAGGGTCGGGAAAGCACCCAATTTTGCTCAGATTGGGTGTTTGGTTTTTTTTTTATAGATTTTTTTGAAAATAATGGAAAATGCATCCAATTTTGGCATTTTGGGTGCTTTAAAAAAAAAAAAACTTTCTAACCGACCGACTCAAATTTTTCAGAAATTGCACTTGAGGGCAACAGAACAAATATTTGTTTGGCCTTAGAGCCAAAGAATTGTTCTCTGTATCATAGCATGATGCTGAAACGGGGGAAGGGGTGGGGGCTGAACCTAATATTCAATCAGGGATGTAAGTCACTAGAGTCAAAATTTGCCGAAAAGTCTGAAAATTTCATTGAAAAGAGCAAGTTTAATATTTTTATACAGTTTAAACTGTCCTGAAAACAAGTCATCAAGATTTCATGAACATTTCTTTTTGTTTAGGCAAGTTAGTGGCCCAGGCCAAGGTAGGAGATAAACTTGTCCATAGATTATAATTGAACTATCATTTAATATTTTAAAACCTGTACTGTAAAGCTCATCTCTTACCTTAAGCCACTAACTTTACTGAACATCCCCCCCCCCAGCAATCACTCTACTTCAAATAATGGAAAATTACATAGCTTTTGGAAAAATGTTTGGGGATGATGTTGAACTTTTCCAGTATCCATTCTAACGTTATAAAAGTATACATTTGCTGAAAAGAAATGACAAGATTTTAAAAAGAGCTTAACAGATTTATAGACGCACCATAAGATTTTCTGCGGGGAGGGGTGTTAGAAAAGATTTTATTGGAAAAAATCATCCTTCAAAATGCAAGAGAAAAAAAAAACATGCCTAAACATGGGAAGGGGGAAGAGTAATTCAGAAAAAACAGGGCACCTGACGAGGCGAAAAAAATATTAAACATCAAACTCACTTCCTAACACCCCTGGAAATCTAATGGTGCATCCCATATACCAACATGCGAAAGTCAATTTTTTTAAAGAGGGGTTTTCAATAAGTTTTGTGGGATTGTACTCATTGATGAGAGGATCCTTGTCCTTATCTAATCAAAAATATGCTGTCCCTGTGTCATTATGCAAGAGGTGCCCTGACTAAAAAAAATACTATAGCAATGTATACTTCTATATGGGTTTACTTTTTAATTGGCAAGTTATAAGAGTAAAATCTTTTTTTAAAAAGGAAGGGTTGACAACTTGACACCAACCTTAATACCTACTTTTATCCTGCACTCAGAAACAAATCCATAAGATTTCCAAATCAATATTGCCCAACAAAGAGAATCATTCATAAATCATTTTTTCAAACTTCTAGTCCTTGTACTTCTCCCCGTATCCTTGCTCAACGACCTCGTTGACCGTCCACCCGAAACATTTCCAAGTTCTATTTTAGATTTTTTAGGCGACTCCAAAGTCTCCTCATCCTGCCTCTTCGTCAATGAAGCTTTCCTTTTTCTAGATCCTTCAAGCTTATCATCACCAGATGACGGGCTTTCTTTAGTCACACTGCCATCTTCAGGATCAAACATTGCTTTGGGTTTAGGCTTTCTGGATGATTTCCTGATAGGTGTTGCATCTGGTTGTTCGGAGGAAATTTTGCCCACAAAATCTGGATCAGAATTTGATTCGTTTTCTGCACCATCATCTTCATTTTCATCAACCTGCTGGCTTGATTTTCTCAATCTTGAACTTTGACCTCTTTGGTTTGCACTTTTTGGCGGGGATGTTTTCTTCGCATCCGTTTCATCGGTTATGTCTATTGTTTCAACTGTTTCAGGACTTTGGGACGTTGCAGTAGTATTTTGGGACGTTGCAGATGCGCTAGAAGTTGTCGCAGCTGCAGCTACAGACGCAGCAGGTATTATCATTGGGGATTGGACTGGAATCAAAGTGCCTGTGGGCAAGACTATAGGTCCTGTTGTACTAGTCTTTGGTAATGTCACAAGGGTTGACCCGCCTAGTACTTGCACCAACGGATTAACCATTGACATTGGAGGGTCTTGGTACAACAAAGGAGGGCGCCTTGCAAGATCTTTTTTAACGGCCATAACAGAGCTCAGCACATCGGACCCAAATGCTTTGGACAGTCTCGATTCAATCGACTCCGTTGGATCAACAACTGATGCAGCAGGTTTCGGAGTAGGCGGCTGCGCGGGTGGCCTCTCCCTTGCTTTAACTTCTTTGGTCGTCAACGACGTCAGCAGAGCATCGTTGCCTGAAATCATGGCTTCAATCCGATCTAGAACTGACGATGGCACGTCCGATTTCAAACTTACTTTCGGAGCTTGTGGTGGTGGTGGTGGGGTTTTTTCTTTAGATACTTCCTGTGGCTTCTTTTTGGTATCTTCATCATGTATTTCAGAGTCAATAGAAATCACATCATCTGAACTATCACCATCTTTATCTTTGGTACCGGCATTTTCGGTTGCTTTCAAACTGGGAGAGAACAAATATTTTGAACCAACATTTTGGGTAAAATTTCTGACACCCGTACCCAAAGATGTGGCTTTCTTTGTAGTAGGTTTTTTACTCGCTTTACCCTTTATACTGGCTTTGTTTGATTTCTTTCCGCTTGATTCATCTGAGGTGGATTTGTCAGATTCCTTTTTGTTGTCATTCTTAGAGCTCGACACTGCTTGACCGCTTGTTTTATCATCAGTTGTAGCTGACGGCTCGCTTGTTCTTGTCGACCTTCGTGTTGACTTCTTAAGGGTAGATTCTGAAGGCAATTTTATTAGCGTTGCAGCTTTACGTGATGATCTACGTGTGGGGCCTAAATTTGTTTCTTGGGATTGTTTTCTAGATGCTTCCGTTTGATCATCAGGTGTATCATCTTTGGAACCTACACTTGATGCATCAGTCACTTTACTGATCTTAATTGGAAATGCTGTATCGTCGCTGTCACTTTCCTGTGTCTGTTTCTTTTTAGGATTTTTATCTTTTTTCTTATGACTTTCTTTTGGCGATTTAGCAGATTTTTGTGCACCTTCATCAGTTTTGCTTTCCGATTGCTTATCTTTTACAGTCTTTGAATTAGGAGTCGTTGGCTCATTCAGAATGGATGTGGTCTTTTCCTCCCCGACTCCTTTGGTCAGCTTTACAAATTTGACGCCGCTTTCTTCCGTCTTCTTTTCTGAACCATCTGCAGGTTTTGTACTTGAACTGGATGTAGTCACCGTCGATGTTGTTGCTGTTGATGCTGTGGCTTGTGTACTGGAGGTGGCGGCGGAACCAATGGGTACGACTGATGCAGCCGAAGTCACTAACGGTTGAAGATTACTCAGGTTAACCAGCGCCGGTCTGCCGCCAATCAAAGTGGCGGACGGGGCCAAATTGAGAAGCTGCGATCCTGATTGGATGACGGGTGCTTGAGGGTACAACATGAACCCGCCTCCAGGAAGAGGGACTTGAACATGATTCTGGACAGTTAAGGTTTGCGTTTGAACCATTGGAGAGGGTTTGGGCGTATCGAGGTCTGTGAACACCATGTCGGAGTATTTTCGGAAGCCAGGAGTCCGTTTACCTAGAGCTATACCTAACATTCGTTTCTTCTTGATGTCTTCCGCAGTTTCCTTCAACTCATATTTGGCTTCAATTGCCGATTCTTTGGATACGTCAACTTCATCTGGCTTCAGTGGAAATACACCTATAACACAAAATGGGAAAGATAAGAAAATGAATACTTGATTTGACAAGTATACTTTTAACAATGATTTTTGGTTGTTTTTATATGAAAATTATCAATGAACAAAGTTTTAAAAAGAGACAGTTGTGAGACACTGGGACAACATATTAAGTCCATAAAAATAAATAATTGTGTTGCTTTATTTTGGATCTCTGCTAGAATTGTGGTCTTCTTGGGCCTTTAAAAGCCCCTTGAAACACAAGCATGCTAAAAGTTGCCAAAGGTTTTGAACAACTTGCCTTTTTGCACTCATACCTTGGCCCACCTGGCTTTTTCAAAGAACATAAAACAATAAATTGTTGTGTTGCTTTATTTTGAGCATCCGTAGAATTGGAATCTTTCCTATACATTTGAAGGTTTCTTGAATCTAAAATGTACTGAAAATTTGCAAGATTTTGAACAACAAGACCTTTTGAATTTACGATCAGGTCCCACTTGCCTTTTTCCTGTTTGGCTAGCTCCTGTAATCTGGACAAACCTAGTACACTCCCGGTCAAAAGTGTTTGCGCTCGCTTAAATACAGACAAAGGCGTAATTATTATATCAAACGACCAAGACTCTGAAAGAATTCATGTTTTTTATAGGTGCCTAATGTATCAATATAAATAATCTATGTTCTGATATTCGATCTACCATGACCATAAAAATGGCAGATTTCCTGGACCATATACAAATACACCACACACACTTTTAGTATGTGCCTATGTAGTTTATTATTCAATGGTCGTTATTACCGTGTAACCGTAAGGAACATATTCAGGTTATAAGTTTTCCAACAAGTGAGCAGTTATGTATTTAAACTCCATTTTTTATGTGCAGAAGAAAGTATACAGTATGTTGAGCACGCCATATTTTCAAATGCGGTAAATGCAATTCTTATTGAGTTTTTTAGATCTATATGTAAACTATAAATCCAAAAAATGTGGCGCAAATGATAAACGGTTTTCAAGATATGGCTGGTTAAAGGTTTTGTGCGCAAACACTTTTGACCGGGAGTGTATATCTGTTGGATGCAAATTCAAGAAAACAGAGGAAAACTATTTTGTTTCAGGATTAAGCTACTGAATATTACTGGAATTTGATTTTGGCTTATTAGAATTAGATGAAGATAATTAGAAACATTTTCAGTGCATTTGTTTTTGTTTAACTGAAGAGGAAACACACAGTAACTCCAAATATTATGGGTCTAAACCATTTTTCACAAAAAATGAACTTACTAGGTTTTTCCAGATATAATTAGAAAATTATACATTTTCTCACTTTTCCCAAAAATGCAAGAACATTTGAAAGAATGGTTTGGGGATTGTAACATATATCAGTCAAGGATTCTTATTAGCTAAAAAACTCAATGTTCATAGAGGTGACCTAGCATGAAAAGTGGATCATGAATTGCCCCTTTAAAATATTTGCCTTGGGCTTATTCTATAGAAAATGAAACTTTTTTCGACTTCAAGCAAAAAATCAACTTTTTTATTCGACCAAATAAGCAGTTTTTTTCAGGCATACATTTGTTACCTGGTATGTTAGAAGTATTTCTTGATCAGAAATTGTAATGTTTTTCTATCCGTGCATGAATGAGCACATGTTGTAATTCAAAAATGTCACAAACGTTACCAAAAAGTTACACCAAAATTTCACAAACGTTACCAAACCAAACAATGCATTAAAAGGAATCCTAGAATAATAGAATTTCCTACCACTTCCATGAAATATTTGTAAATATGTTACCCATCATCTGTGTAAAGAGCAATAAAAAATGCGCTTAGACGGCAGAGAATTTTAATTTGAAGTTATTCGGGGCAAAAAACAATTTCCGTGCGATGACACAAACGTTACCAAACGTTACATGAACTTTATTCAGGATTTTGGCAATTAATTTAATTTTTAAGCATATATATCTTGACCCCACCAGTGAGCACCATTGTGAACAACACAACAAACTCATTGATATAATGTTGATGCTAGTTTTTGTGGCCATTTAAAAGTGAAATTTTTCGGTCACAAACATTACTTTGGAATCACCCCTTGGCTTATTTTGGACAAAAGCTATAGGTCATACCTGTATCCTTGAAGGCCTCTTGGATCTCATACATGCTAAACGTCGACGAAAACAACTTGCGCAGGGTGACGGGATAAAACGTCTCTTCCTTGGGCTTTCTGACCTGGCTGAGGAGATTGGCTTGCTTGTATTCATGTAGCTTCTTCTTGTACGCATCTTTGAGGTTGTACATCAGGGGAAGCAGCGGACTCAGATAATTTAGGCACTGTGGAAAAATGTGTTGTTGAGATTTAGATATCTTAAAACCCTTAATGTAAGGCAATAAAAGGGTTTGTCTCAGAAACCAGCGCGCATTGCTGTGTGAAAATAAATTTGGCGCGTAAAGCTACAAGCTGGTCTCTGTCTCTCTTTTTTTATCGAGAGTAATCCAGCAATCGACCACCGTCCGATCCAGGTCGCTGTCATTTGCTGTTGCAATTTTACTTAGAATATTACTTAGAAACTGGGCACTTCACAAATGTAAGTTGGGCAATCAAAATTTTAGAGTGTTAAAAAAGTATCGCATAACTCATAGCCAATTCCCTAAAAAATTGAAAATCGCATACCGCATAGCTTTTTTGCAAAAGGTTTCTAAGACAAACTTTTTTTTACTTGGCCTAATGGTAAGCGGTCATACCTTACATGTATTCGACCAATGTTTACTTGATGGAAACATATTTTGAATATTAAACCTGATATGATACGTATACATGAAGAGTTTATGTCCAGAAAGGGCTCGTAATCCACTTTCCATGGTTTTGAGAAGGGATAGAATAAATAACCTAAAAACTATTTGTTTACATAAACAATATATTTTATTAAGCCCGATAAAAGCTAAAAAGCCTCACTAATTTACTTTTTTGTGTGTGTATCTCTTTACTATGTAAAGTGAATTTAAGGATGATGAAAACAACAAATTTTTGTCATTATGTTTATTTTTGGAAGACATTAACAATAACATACATTTTCAAATTTTTGATTTTTCCCCTGGAAATTTCAGAGAACGACAAAGGCCATAATTTTGGAATAAACCATGTTGGAAACATAAAATTTGTAAAAACATTTTTACTATTGCATTCAGATAAAAGCTAAATTTTAAGCAAAAGTAGATTTACTCCTTCAACAAATGAGCTCTGCATATCGTCATGCTAATAAAATAATTGCCTATCTTCCATGGCTGCACTGTGACATTGCTATGTATACTCACTGACTCTTCTATGGTGCAAAGTTGTCTAACACACTTGCACTCGCCCAACAAATTGATTTCAATCAATATTTGTTGTACATTTTTTGTAAGCACAGCACTACCCAATAGGGTTTGAGGTAAGGTTAATGGTTGGTATTACACACTGAATTGAACATGTTTTGTATTTCCCGGGTTTTACTTAATCTGAAGTGAGTCCTCTTCTATTGTTTACCCAACTTGAATGGATTTTTCATAAAAATGTAGGATATAAATGTCACATACGGCAACCATGTAAGATGGACAATTATTTTATTAGCATGACGATTATGTTGACGGCCCTGCTACATACGTTTTTGCTAACACTATTCAAGGAATTAAAGCCAAGATACACTTCGTCATTTTTAAAATCCAGACAACTGATTGCATATTGACCTCGAGTTTCTAAACAATATTATTGATCAGGATAATCCACTAAATCTCCATTTAGAATAATAAAAAAAGATCACACATTGTCAAACATTCCAAATGAAAAATTTTATCATCAGAGAAATATGCATTGGTGAGCAAATCTGTTCTTCAAAATAAATCCACAGTACCTGTCAAGGACAGATTACAGATTATAATGAAAAGACCAAGATAATTATGGTATTGTTTGAAAACAACGATTATCAATTAAAGTAATGTACTATGAACGGAATCCTATGAACTATCAAAATACTATAGATGAGTAATCATTGCAAAATGTGCCGTGATGCGAAAAATATTTCACTAAATTATTAACATTCTGATGAATGGTAAAACATTTTATTCCATGGCAAACATTTTACACCATGTGAAAAAACTAAATGAAAATTTTCATTCCAAATGAAAATTCAATATAGTGGTGAAAATTTAACACCATGAGAAAAATTTCGAATGAAAGTGACTACAAAAATGACGAAGTGTATCTAGGCCTATATGCCATCAAATTTAAAGGGGCATTGGACAAGTTCAGCTTCATCCCCAAACTTTTCCTAATGCATTTTGAGATTTTTGCATCATCTGAAGTATTAGCGGTAATAATGACAGCATGCAAAGTTTCATTGGCAAATTCCAATCCTATATATCAAAATATTTATTTATTCTTTTATTTCTAATTATCGTTGTCGACAACGATAAATACTGCCCTCTATAGCTGAATTTTTAAAATTGCCCTTTTCAGGAGATCTAATGCAAACTTCAAATTTCTTTTGATTTATTTGGAATCTATGACGTGAAAGTAATATTTTACACACAAATCTTTGGCTCTTTCTTGATATATATATCATCAATAAATGTGTTTAGATAATAGCCTAATACCCAAGATCAAAAACCTTCAGAAAATGCAAATTTTGACTTTTTGAAGGTTTTGATCAACATCATTTCTATATCTGGTAACTGACTGCTTTTGTCTACCATATGAAGTGTAAATCGTCCACAAATAAAATTTCGAAATTTTGTCCAATGCACCTTTAATGACAATTTGAAACTAACGTTCGTAATTTTGTCCTCTCAACTTACTATGATTGGTATGGGCACAAGGTGGACATGCTGTTGCTCCGCCAAGGTGATGAGCTCCGGGGTAAGCCATTCATTCTTGCCTCGCAGAATCAGCACCAGAGGATCTTCTTGGCTTCGCGCCGGCAGGTAATGCAGAAATACGCTACGAAACCACTCAACCTTTTAAAGAATTAATTCAAAAATGGTTAATCACATTGAAAAATGATTTATCACATTTTGCAAAAAAACACAGAATGTGAAATTAGTTGCCATGTAATGTAAAAATTTGTGTTCTAGGTCATGTGAGTGCAAGAAACTTGTTTCTGCAATAGCTGCCATTTTCCATAATTTTGCAATTCATTTTCATTCTCCAGTGATGAGGTGTAAAATAACATCTGGCAGCCAGTTATTGCAGATATAACTTCTTTGTCAGTACTCACATGACAAAATCTAGGTTGTGTCTGACGCACAGGATTACTATTATTATTGTTTTAATTAAATTTTGGACATGAAAATTCAGATGCTTGCGTACCAGAACTGGGTAATGGTGTAGTTTAGGACCCTGTTCATAATAAGGAATGAAAGTCACTAATTCATCAAGCTAAATGAACCAAAGAAGCTAAAATAGTTAAAATGTTATCTAGACAACAAAGTTAATATTTCGGAAGGAGGGCAGGGTTAAAGGTTAAAACAATTTGTAAAAAGTACTAAAATTGCCGTCATTTTTGTCAAGGTTTTTGTCTCCAAACACCGCTATAAATGCTTGGAAATTTCATAAAACTCACCTGTATCGATGAAGCTGTTTCCGTTGATCCAAAATGTTGTTAAAATGTCCGAAAGATTGCAGAGTTTTCATAAAAGAGTGAGATTTTGAAGCAGAAATAAAGCTGTGGTCGGCCATTTTTGATGATTGCACACTGTAGAACAAACGCTCGCTGGTTGGTTATTCATTGCGCTGGGATCTTAACGCGATCTCTGGTTGGTTGAATGTCGCGTTAAATTACGCGGTAATCAAATACACAGGAATGGAGACAATCGTGGAAGTCAGACTTTTGGGCCAAAAAATGAAGGTAAAATCGCTTTTATGGTACTGTATGTTTAGCTTGACGGATGAACTTGATATGGGATTTATTGAAAACCTTGATGATTTAGAATTATTTAATTTTTGATTTTAAAACAATAAAAGCTGTTTTGTTTCTTATTATGAACAGGGTCCTAAACTACAACATTGCCCAGAACTGGGTGTGCATCTACCAGTGGCGTAACCAGGGGGGGACTGGGGCGGGAGCCCCCCAGAAAAAATGTCTTCCCCCATTCGCTCCCCCAAATGAAAATTGAAATCATGAAAAATACAGAGTTTCAATATACAGTACATTGGTAATGTAACTGTGCAAAATTTAACCCTTTTATGGGTTAGTGTTTCAAAATTTGTGCCATTTTGAAAAACTTTGTATGATTTGCTACATGAAAAAATTTGGGGTGTACCTTTTTGTGTCTGAACAAGAACTCTTTCACCTCGGCAAAATTGTCTTGCCCCTGCTCGCCCCCTCGACTGAAAATTTCTGGTTATGCCACTGGCATCTACGCAAATACACAAAGCTTTCTCCTTGTGACGAATCAAAAGTTGATATTCAAATAAGCGCGTCACGCACAGTATTGCGTTTACGAAGGGCGTTTATGCAGTACATATAAGTCAGCACACTACTTGTCGCCTATCGGGAACTTTGAGTACGTGCAAGACTTGCTGCTTGGGAACATTAGTTCAGTATAAGATGGCAAAGCAACAAACATTTAAAACCAACATTTTTGCTTCACATTCTGCTAAATGTTTTATGAAGATAGATATCTGTTAAGTTGAACACGTTTGAAATCTAATTCTGTCTCTATACTTAAGTTTCCAGTAAGAAATTTGTTGTTGAAAGGTATTCAAACACGCTACAGAGTTGTTCATAGCTAATCAACAACTCTGCTTTCGATGCGTCTGTGTATTTTTTTAAGCCACCCTCGCGCGATAAAAATACGCGGACGCATGGATGCATCGTTGTTGATTCGCGATGAACAACTCTGTAGCATGTTTGAATACCTAAATTTCTTTTACTTGGCCTAATAATCACTTACCAGTATAGCTGTTGACACTTTTTTGTCTTCAGATGCCACAAATCCAGCTTCAGGTAGACCCATAAAATCTGGGATTTCCTCTCCCTCACTGGCATAAACAACACAAGGTGGCAACACATGGTAGCCGACAGCATTAGCTGCCACTAGTATCTCAACTTGTACAATCTTTGCCACTTTCTTCTCCCATTGTTCGATCTCAAACTGGAAAACCTCGCAAGCGTAGATCCGTGATGGCTTGGCGAAGAAATTATGATCTTCAAACACGTTCACAATTCTTTCAAAATATTGTTTAGTCCAGCTGATTCTGTTTGCAAGATTAGCAGTAAATTCTCGCTTCATGATCCAAAAGTTTGCTAATTCCTGATGGCGCTTTACAAACGCTTCCCACCAGCTGTATTCGTCTTTGATCGTCTCATCACGAAGCGCAAGAAGTTGTTTCGCTAATGGGAACACGGCTTTAATCGTAACGGGGTGATGCAATCGATGTAACGCCAAGCTGTATTCTACGATAACCTTTTCTTCCTCTTCTGTTAGCTTTCCTCGTTTACGCAATCGTATGCGACCTGGTGTGCAGACACGACCTTCTACCGTCTCACCCTTGAGCGCCCGATTTATTGCGCGTTCTGGGACTTTGAAGGCCCTGTGAGCTGCTTTAACTGTGTATTCCCCATCTTTAACAGATTCAGCAGCAGCCTGCAAAGAAAAGGTGATAACAAGGAATTTATAAAGGGGACTTGGTAACATAGGCGGTGAAAGCGGGGAGGGTGGGGGGGAGACATGTTCCCCCCTAAATTTCACGAGGGGACGGACCCCCTCGAAAAATAAAGAAGAAAGAAAGAAAAGGAAATTGAAATTTTCTCTTTGTTTTGATAATCCGCGCTTCACACAAATTTTCAGATATTATGTCAATTTTCGATAACAATTTGCCGTTTTTGTGCAAACTTTTTTCAAAGATTTTTAACAATTTGTGGCTGAAATAAGCCGCGTTGACAGATTTTTTTGTGCGCTACAAGACCAACCATTAATTTCACCATTAAAGGGCAAGTATGCCCTGATCTAATCAAATCAGAAATCTTTACAAGCTGCGATACTTATTAGAAAAGAAAAAGATACATGTCGTCATGTGAGTGCAAGAAAGTCATATCTGCAATAGCTGTCATTTGTCATAAATTTGAATGGCACACTGTAGAATGTCCAGTCTTGGGTCAGTGGCTCTTGAAATGGGTGTGAAATGCCCTGAAGAACCATTTCAACAGCCACCGACATATGGGATAGAAATGTTGAGTGATTTTTCACATTATAGTGATAAGGTGTTTAATAAATATTACATAAGGCAGCCATTGCAGATCCGTCTTTTTTGCACTTACATAACGATGTAACAAACCTGAACATCATCCGCCGTATAATTCCAGTCTATAAACTGACGTCTCTTCCTCTCTCGAGCCTCACCATCGTCATCTTTCACCCTCACTCTCCGGCATGCGTCAATCCTCAGATCACCGCGGGTCTTCAATTCTTTGACGGCCGCCTCCAATTCCAGAAACTGCACCCCTGCAATCTTGGCTGCCTTGTGTAGGTGTTGTCCCTTACGGATGAGTTCCACTGCTTCTCTGAGATTGCCATCAAGTGCTTGGTAATTAAAAAAAAAACCCATTAAATGTATGTATTATGAAGGAACTAACAAATTCGCTGATATTGGAACTTAGATCTTGGATGGGAATGCTTCATTACTAAATTTGCGGTTGACTACCTAGAAATGCCAGTGCTGGCTGGTTGTTAACCAGTTGTGTTTTGAAGTGGCCTTAGGCCCCTAAACACCTTATTTGCATGAATGTGAAAACCTAACATTAGTCTTTTGTCAAGACCATGATTTGATATTTTTAGACAAATTAGATCGTTCTACCGCCCTCCACTTGACGTTGGATCGTATTAGAAGTTGACTTTGCTCGTGCCTCGTCTCTGGCGAAAGGTTCGCGTCTCACGCCTCGGCGCTCGTTACTGACCCAATAACGTGACATCATTCATACTCCAGTAGTTCAGGTGTACGTTTCCCTTTTTTCTCTACTACTTTACATACCTTTGATATATTCAGCAATGCCAATATCCACTTGGATCTCCAACTCACTTTCATCCATCTTCAGCTCATCCCTGCTTTTCTCTTTGTGTGACGCGACATCATTCATACTCCTATCATTCAGGTGCACATTCCCTTTTTTTCTCTACTACTTTACTTACTTGTACATACCTTGGATATATTCAGCAATGCCAATATCCACTTGGATCTCCAACTCACTTTCATCCATCATCAGCTAATCCCTGCTATTCTCTTTGTATGACGTGATATCATTCATACTCCTATCATTCAGGTGCACGTTCCCCTTTTTCTCTACTACATTACATACCTTGGATATATTCAGCAATGCCAATATCCACTTGCATCTCCAACTCACTTTCATCCATCTTCAGCTCATCACTGCTATTCTCTTTGTATAACGCGACATCATTCATACTCCAGTAGTTCAGGTGTACGTTCCCCTTTTTTCTCTACTACTTAACATACCTTGGATATATTCAGCAATGCCAATATCAACTTGGATCTCCAACTCACTTTCATCCATCTTCAGCTCATCCTGCTATTCTCTTTATGACGTGACATCGTTCATACTCCTGTTATTCAGGTGTACGTTCCCCTTTTTTTATCTACTACTTGTACTTTACATACCTTGGATATATTCAGCGATGCCAATATCCACTTGGATCTCCAACTCACTTTCATCCATCTCCAGCTCATCCCTACTATTCTCTTCGTATGATGCGACATCATTCTCACTATACCCCAGATGGCGCACTTCCTCGCTCCTCACTTGGACATGCGCCTGCGCCCTCGGAGATTCGTCATAACCATGAGTGACAACAGCTACCTGATGAGTGCTCTCTGGCTGACTTTCATCAATACGTACATGGATCTCCATGGGTTCTGCAGCATTATCACTCTGTACATAGCTGCCAGGTGGAACTTGCACATAGCTGGCAGATTGATCTTCTTTACTAGTTTCTATCTGAACATGTGCTTGGACTTCTCCATTTCCTTCAACATTTTCCTCCACAATCCCCTCCACGTAGTCTTGATGTACAATTCCACTTTCAATCTGGACAAGCGCTTGGACTGCAGCATTTCTATTCCCAGTTTCAACTTGGTCAAGTGTTTGGACCTCACTACCTCTTTCCACTACCACATACTCTTGTCGTTCAGGTGTATGCTCCCCTTTTTTCTCCACTAAAATATGCTCTTGACCTTCCATCACATCCTTTTCCTCAACAATCACAGTTTGAGCTTCCTCGCTAGCTTGTACTTGGACAGTGGTTTGCACAGGTGGGGAGTCAGACACCACAACTTGCACAGGGGCGGAGTCGGACACAACCACTTGCACAGGGGCGGAGTCAGATGCCTCTACTTGCTCAGAGGTGGAGTCGGCTGACACCGCAACATAACCTTCTTGTTGTTGTAATTGTTCTACAGCTTGTATGAGAGACATAGTGAGCTGTTCTTCTACCCGTTCCTGTCCCACCTGCTGCTCTTGATGTTGCTTTTCTGACATCTTGATAATGTTGCATCACATCACCTGTAAATTCAAAATAAAACGGAGTTAAAATAAATTTACTTACATGTATTTAAGAAACTGGTGGGTTAAGGTGAATGTGTATTCCAATCACATTTTGACCCCACAACTATCAAAAATTATTGAAGATTTTGATACCACAAATGACAAGAAAGTCCATATTTTTCTCGTTACAAACCATGTCAATTTTCAGGCCAAATTTATGTTTTCAAATTTCATAGTGCTTTAAAAAAATGCAAATTACTGGAAAATTTAGTACACAATCATATAATAGATTTCTATTGGTGGCTCTCAGACACTTTTAGCTTGTAACATCAAACAGGCTCAAGCTATGTGTCCAAGCTTTTTTTAAACGGGAGCCAGGCGATTTTTACCCAACGGTCCTCACATTTTCGCGCCCGGTTTGGACCAAAAATAACACACCAAGGCGCCGCCGAAAATATGCAAGTGTCGCCCGGTCGTAAATCAGAATTTATTTGCACACTAGATTAATGTAATGATGAATTGAACATAAAAGCTTAAAAAATTCAACAAAATTTGTGAAAAATATCACCTTACAATGACACAAACATTGTCTGCTGGCAAGGTTACCTTTCTCATATAGTATTTAGTAAATCTCAGTTATTAATTCCATGTTTTATTAATATTTTTTCGTATCTTCAATCGCCGCTCGCCACAGTATCATCATCTTGTTTACATCACGTGACCTAAGTGAAAATTAGCCTTGCGGCGTACTCATTTGCAGAGGGGGTAGAAAAGTTTACATGGCTTAATTTATTGGCCACTGTTCCATGATTGATTGATTGATGTAACGTCTAGACTGTCATAACTATTATTTTTAGATTAAAAAATCACTTAATTTCAGAAATACTTTCTTATTAAAAATCCTTAATTAACGACCATTTTTGCTAGCTGCACCCCTATTCTCTGTACATAATGGACGATTCCGTTTTTGATGACGTAGAAGCTAATGATGCTATTTTTGGTTCAGGGGAAACACCACTCAAAATGGCGGCTTCAAGTGGAATTTACTCGGAAAGGTTACTAAGTTAGACCCTCATTTATTTGCTAAACAACACAAAAACGTACTTTTTTGGTATAATATCCTAAATTAAGACATTTCAAAGATTATTTTGAAATGTAAAACATGCAATTTGACGAACGGAAACGGGACGAAATTAAGAGGTAAATCGGAACATTTTCCACGTGTTCAGCCAGCATCGTAGACGTAGCATGATGCATGACCCAGCGTTCGCTCTAAAAATTGAGAAATTATCTGGTTGGATTGCGGAAGAATTTGACTAATTGCTTGCAGAAAACGTTGTTCCAGATGAGTTTTAATGAATTCAGATAATTTTTAAAACAATATTTTGGATGAAAATGATTTTAAAAGTGAAAATAATGAACAAAAATGTACGAAATAAAATAGAATAAATTGTGTAAACAAACCAAATTATTATAGTTAGGAGTGTGTTTGCACATCTGTTTTGTTGCATAGAGAAATGGTAGTCCAATCCATCTAGTTTCACTCTTTACTGCTGTGAACTTTAAAAGGTCTCTTCATTAATGTTAAATACTTAACAAATAAAAGAAAAAGTCAATAATGAAAGAAAAAAAGTTTTTTTATCCAATTATATACGATTTCCGAAATGGCTCCTGGTCCTGAAAAAATGGCTCCCGGTTCTCTGGAAATTTTAAGGACCAGGAGCCGCTTTTTTCAGATTTCTGGCTCCTGGTCCTTGTCCCCTTAAAAAAAAGCTTGTATGTGTCACAGTGATTGGAATTTATTTTTGTATATTGGCAATTTGATATTTCAAATTGTTAGGCCTATACGAGTTTAAACCAAATTGTATGTGTTTTAAAAGTTATGGCCACTATGGCATGCCATACCTAAATTGTCTTGTAGGCTTTGCCATATTAGAGGTTTCATCATGGCCATGAAGTGCACAAATCTATGCACAAATTGATTTTATTTCTGATACCTCAAAAGAGGGTATTGTGTGTTCCAGACATGGTTATATACGTGTAGAGAATGGATGATTGGAATTGCTCGTGCATGGTGATGTTTGTGGGCCTGTGATCATCTCCAGGTTTGCTTCACGTGCTGATTGCATTTCATCAGAGCAACATGCTGGTGTGACTCCCAATTCAGTCCAGTATGGACATCATGGGGTGTGGCTTGAGCGTTATGTCACACAAGTGGGGGCGCCATAGTGTAGAGGTTCGATTCCCGGTGAGGGCACTTGCCGGAATGGAATCTCGGAATCTTTGCTTAGACGTTTATCTGACTTAGTGGCAGCATTGGGCAGATATTCTAGTTCTACTCCGCTCCTAACATGAAGTATTTAGAGTTGGGTAAATATTTCATGAGAGATTGTCGTCCTTCGGAGGGGACGTAAAGCCGTCGGTCCCATGTACAGAAGAGTCATACCTGTACATGCAATCGCAGCCAGTATCGTAAAGAGTAGGGTATTCTACCCCTGACTGTTCCCAACCCCGTTTCGGTCAATTTCTGGACTTCAAAATCCACCTGTGCGTTAATACTCAACTCAGTGAGGTCTGCACAATAATTGGAAGAAGAAGAAGTAGGGTATTGGTAGTCTCAGAGCTGTGACCAAGGACCGTCATTAACATTTATCATTGGGCACTGTAATTTCTATAGGTCCTAGGTCACAGATCATATGCATCAAAATATAGCCATTTAGTGGATCGGCAGTTATCTCTGAACTCCTCTAAGATTTGGTCTGTATGATAACTTAATTGTCCTTCTACATGCCTAAAACAAATTACTCACCTGTTCCCTAGAGTCACAGGATTCCACAAACGTAAGATTTTTAAAAATTTTTATGGGTTCACATGATTTGCAAAAACGACAAAATATCTTCACATTTTCTCCTGCTTCGTAGCTGTTTTGATAGCCTGATCAGACTAATTATTGGTGTGATATAGGTGAAGTCTTTCGATTGGGTGTAAAAAAGGGTGTTTAATTAAAACAGGCCGCATCGGGTAACACATTTTACTTGTTGGCGTAGCGCTTCCGTACGTCATAATATTGATATAATTTGCACATAGTGTGCACCTAAATTT
>JXSR01S024680.1:960-14624 GCA_000969725.1 Ophiothrix spiculata
CCCCCGGGGGGGGTTTCCATACCACCTTAGCAGGAACACTGGCTGTTCCAAAGGTGCCCACATCTGGTATCCAAGATAAAAAAAAAAATATCTTTTCAACTACTCACAATTGAAAATGTTGGTCTTTAGAACTGAAGTGAAGGTCTTTCATAGGAAGTAGAAAATGATCGAAAATGTCTGAAAAGGGAGTTTTGGCCGCTGTAAATACTGAAGATACCTTCAATATGTACAAGTGGTTCCCCTTCCAAAGAGGTTATGCCCAAGAAAGGATGCAATTGGACATATGTATGGTCTAATTCTTCAGACACATGGCACCAAGTAAGCAATTAATGAGTATGGCAAGCCAAAAGTGACATAAATGACTGCAACACATTATTTGAAGTAAAAGTAGATATTATTATTTTTTTTTATAACATTCGGCTGAAAGCCAGGCTTATCCCAATAGTGCATATGCATTAAATTCAAGGGACGCCTCCGTGGTGTGATAGACAGAATAATGGAAAGAATTTTCGATTTTAGATGCAGGAGGAAACGGAAGTGCTCGGAGAAAACCTGCGAGGACGAGTATGGATCGACAACCAAATTCACGTACAACCAAGGTCCGACCGGAAATCGAACCCAGGCCGCAGCGGTGAAAGGCGAGGTCAGAAACGCTACGCCAACCCGTCCTCCCCAGATATCAGGACCTTCCCATCATGCCTTGCTTCAAATGGGATTTTTATGTACTGGTTACAAGGGGTTAGTGATGAAACAAAGAACAATCAACAGACCTCATCCACATTTGCATTTAAGATATGTTTCATTACTAAACCCTCTCATTACAACCCGTACAAAAAAAAATATCTTTGAAAGCAAGGCATGATGGGAAGGTTCCGATAATCTAGCTTCTTTTATATGAAGCAGATGCATACACTGAGGGGCACTCACATTGACAATGACATGTTTTAGTGCCTGCCTTTTTGGGTTATAAATAAGCAATTTTGTTATAGCAAACCTGTGGTTTGCATCACATATGGATGCACCAAATTTCTCTAAATTGGGTATATTTTGGGAAGGTTGGCTCAAAAATACTTAATTTGAGTACAATTTGTATACCGATACTGATAGGTGGTGGTTTAAGTCAAAATTAAAGATGGCCATATGAAGTCCAGCAGGCACATATGCTAACAAAATTATTTGAAGTACCCTCCCAGACTATATTTACTTGCCTAATCAGAAAAGTTCAGACCCATATTTGGGTCATAGACCTTGACCATGACATTATTAGTACATTCTAAAGTAAGACCTATAATAGGCCTACAGAGTGAGTCAAATTAAAGTGTAATCAATGGAGGATTTTTTTCAGGAAATCTACTTATGTTTATCAACTTTATTTATACTTGATAAATAGCAAATCATTTTAGGATTTAAAAATCACCCACTATCATAGAAGATATATTGCAAATTCTCTCTCAATTTGAGCCATTTCTGTGTAAATTTGTGTACTTTTTTGATTTAACTAAACTTTTAAACTTTATTTAGAGTATTTCCAAAAGTTTTTAATTCAAAGCAGAATCTAGGCTAGTCCTTGGATGGACATGGATGGACATCCCAAAAATTTACATGGATGTACATTCCAAGCTCTTGTGTAGTTTGGGGCACACCATTAGATTTCCAGGGGGGAGCA
Organism: Ophiothrix spiculata; assembly: GCA_000969725.1. Lineage (NCBI taxonomy): Eukaryota > Metazoa > Echinodermata > Ophiuroidea > Amphilepidida > Ophiotrichidae > Ophiothrix > Ophiothrix spiculata. The sequence goes on from JXSR01S024680.1 coordinate 2,627, forward strand.
GGACTTTTTTGGAAAAAAAATTCCCCCTCCACAGGCAGAAGAAAAAAAATTCTCCCCTGAACATAGAATAGAGAGATAAACAGCCTAATTTCCAGGGGAAAAAAATGCTCCCGAATGGGGCGCGAAAAAAAATTCAACCCGAACCAACTTCCTGCTCCCCCTGGAAATCTAATGGTGCGTCCCTTTGTCCCATCATAATAGACACCTGTTGCAGGGGTAGCGCTGAGCTCTGAAATCTTGGGGTCCAATCACCACCCTAGCTGCTACACAAGAAACAGTCAAAATGATTTCCAAACAAAATAGTCAATTTTGGGCTAATTTTGGTCCCTTTGGCCAGAAACAAATCCAAATTTAGGGATCTGATTGCCAAAAAGGTGTCTTTGGATTCCCAAACCCTTTGTAGCTCTATCCCTGCCTTGTTGTTTTTGGATTTAAACGTCACAATTGTTTTGCCGCAAACTAGATTTCTGTCACAGCCAAGTAATACAGGCCAGTGGATTCTGCTAAGTATAAAAAATATAGGTTATGATCATCAGTCAGAGCTAATAGTCCCATAGACCTTGACCATGACACTATTTGTAAATTCTTAACAAAGACCTATTTCTCACGCCTATACATATGATTTCCCAACAATGTTGTGAATCAATTTCTGTCATTCTCTTCTGAGAGGAAATAATGTGACATTGAACTAACTATGAGCCCCAAATCAAATATTTTCAGGATAATTCATACACCATGGCAACATTAATTCACATGGCGAAATCATTAGAAACTCCTATTCTGGAGGGAGCGCACTTGGACATTTTATTTAATTAAAGGGGCAATTCATGATCTACTTTTCATCCTCAAGTTCATCTCAATCAAAATTTTTAGCTAAAAACAATCCTTAGCTGGTACATGTTACAATCCCCAAACCATTCTTCCGAATGTGTTTGCATTTTTTAGAAAAGTGGGAAAAAGTATCATTTTCTAATTTAATACTGGCAGGGCCCCGACATTAATTACAACACAGTAGCCTATGGGATTTTTTAAAATGCTGAAAAGCTTGTAACTTAAAAACCAATAGCCAGAATCAAGTGAAATTTTCAGCATACATTCATGTTGAACTCTTCTACTTCTACTTCTATGCTTATTCTCATCAAAGCCTTTTCAGCATCTACTACGCGAGTCAAAAAAACTGCAATAATTAGATGCAAGCCATATTGTAAGAACAAAAGTAATTTCGAACAAATAAAATTTATTTCTAAATATATCATGAATAAAGCTTTCAAAGGGTGAAAGAATGATGCAAATTGATAAAGGCATTGCGAAGATATCCCTATTTGAATATTATGGTATGAAAACAGTTCTGTCCAAATCAGCATGCCTCGTCAAACGACAGTTCATAACGAGTAAGAACCAATATTGACGTGCATGTACCTCTTGAATAATAACACCAACCGATTACCTTGTTCCAGTGAAAATCTCCTCTTAATCTATTAATTTACATATAAAAGATAATTTAGACGGTCTTTCCAAGTGCAAAATGACACGTTTGGGGGTATTGTCTTAGAAGGGAGAGCTTTTCAATCAGTCGCTGTTTAAAATGCCTCAAGATCAGTTCACAAACGAGCAACGTGCTCTTATTGCTGAGGTTTATTTTACAACCAAATCTCATGCAGAAGTGAAACAGAGATTCCGGGGTGCATTCTCCCAATCTGGTGTACCATGTGCATCCACCATCTATGAATTCAGGCAAAATTCAAAAGAACAAGAACAGTCCATAAACTAAATAAAGAGAAATCTTTAAGAAGCAAGAAGCAGGAGAAACGTCGACCGCGTTCGTCAGGCAAGGGATCCCGAAGCGAGCTCGCAAAGAAATCCTCTGCCACATGTGTCCCAGTCCACGTTCAACCGAATATTGAATATTCAGGGCCACCAAGCTCAAACGGCCCTTTTCGACGTACCCAAACCAAAGAGAAAAGAGTATGTCATAATTGTGTCCTACGTATTGAATAAAACATATGCACGACAGTTGGACAGAACTGTTTTTATGCCTTCCTGTTCAAATAAGTGTATTTCTATGACACCTTTATCAATTTTCCCCATTCTTTCACCAATTTAAAGGTAAATCTGTGATCTATTTAGATGTATACATTTCATGTTCATGGTATATCTTGTTCTTACAATATGGCTTTTATTGAACTATTGCAGTTTTTTTGACTCACCCGGTAGATGAGCTCTCTGGTCCTAGAGAGATGATATACTTTTGAAGGTAGTACTAGTAGTGACTATGCACTCTGGTCCTAGAGTAGATGACGTATTTTTGACATACGGTCACGGTTGCCGGGGAAGGTTCCCCTTCTCTTATTTCGAACGGCCGTAGCCTAGCCCGTGGCGTTCTTTTACATCCGACAGTGTGTCAGGAACACTTCAGATGTGACCGACGGCTTTACGTGCCCTCCGAAGCACGAAGCAGGTAGAGCAAAGTTTCTTGCTTAAGGAAACAAGGAGCGCCGAGACCGGGACTCGACCCCACGACAGACGAATGTATTTGATTATTTAGCTAGAAAAGAGATGAGGTTTTATCATTTCAGAATCATAAATTGTACCAAAACTGTGGCTAAAGCAATACAATTTAAAGATCATCTCAACTGGGTGCCCCCTATCACCCATGACTTGTGATTTTTTTGACTGACTGGGTTTGTTTTTGGTAGATATTGATACATTCCAAATGATTTGACTCAAAAATGAATAATTTTTCTGTTATGGAAATTTGGGATCCCGAATTTAATTTAATTCCATATGTATTGATATTGGAAAGTACAGTGTGCAATTGGTATATTTTCTTAATGAAAAAACAATAAATAAAAAAAAATATGTCATGGACATAGCTCTTAACTTGGATTTATTTTTGAACCAAATCTTATAATATTGCTTTAAACTAGAATTACAGGGTTTGAATTATGAGGTTCCCAGCTGTTACGATCCCTGAGGGCACTCAACTTTGAGGTATGCGCCATGTGCCACCAAAAAGATCCCGCTTTTTTTTTTTGCTTGCTCTCACCGCAAGACCCTCTATTTTTACCAACTGAAGCACCGCAAGACCACCTATTACCAACTGTCAGTCATTATGGTCCCCTATTTCTTAAACTTCCTTGTCACACAACCTTTGTCACTCAAAGACCCATCATTTGATGTAATTTTTCAAAATTTGCTCAAATTGTCAAAATTTTTGCAAAAAAATCATCTAAAAAATATTTTTTTTTCAAATTTTTGGCAATTTTGACCCAGAAAGACCTTACTTTTTTGTGCATTTTGCACAAAGACCCTCAAATATTTATTAATGGAAAAAATTTTGGGTGTACCTTTGTGTGTCAGAGTAATAATTATTATTTTGCCCCTGTAAATCTGCTTTGCATCGCGTAGCCAGGATTGCGCAGGATTGTACCCCGGGGTGAACAATAATGTCACGATCCTAGCCCTGAACACCCGCGACGGGGGCCAGGACAGTGACTTTCCTTTAATGGGAAGGGGTATATTTTTGCAGACTAGCCCAAGTTTTTTGCAGACAACAAAATAAGAAACTGCTTCTTTTTATACAAAACATAAATTTATTATTAGCAGTAAATATGATTACCCCAATCTTTTTCCTGTTGTTTTGCCCATTTTTCAATTCATTTTTTTTTTTTTTTTCGTTGTTGACCCCCGGATGCGCGCGCCCCTTCCGCACCCACCTGGTTGCGCCAATGCTTTGCCCCTTCTCGCCCTCTCAAATGAAAATGTCTGGTTACACCACAGTATACATATACTGCAACAGTAAGTGTGCAGTTGTCATCTCCCACATGTAGCTCATTGTAGTATTGCTATGGTCACATAAAGCAGAAGAAAGCCGCAACGCTGCAATGCCGGTATGACACCGGTGAATGCTTGCTATGCCCGGTCAGTCACCGGTCGGACGCCAGTGGTTATGGGACTTTAAGTGAAGACATTGTATACAAGCCACAAGGTTTTAACTCAGAAATTCTTGCGGCATGCTTCCGGCGTATCTACGGCTCACTGACACCGCCAAGTGCCTGCTCGGGGTCCGATCGGTGTCTGCTGAATTCTACCCCATATGATGCCGTAAACACATTGTAACCTCGCCGCAAGGTTGTTGCAGTTTTGCGCTTTGCGCGAAAAACAAAATCCAGGGTCCACATGGACCCTCTTATACACTTTAGTGTTAAATAAAAAACGTCTTTTTTAGGCTTTCGCCAAAGACATCCAACTTGGTAACTTGCTACATGGTACCAAGTAAGCAAAAAAAGGAAGCTTATTTTCAACTGGGGTCCAAGATGTTTTAAATTCAGTTTTTGAATTAGTAGGAGTAAAAATCTTTAAAAAAAACCTTTGAAAAATTTTAGCATCAGTTCCCCTCCCCCTCCCCTTATCTTGTAAGGTTTTAGCATCAATTCTTCTCCCCCCCCCTCTCCAATCTTTGGTACACAAAAGGGAAATACCCACCCAGCAATCAAAAAGCAAGCAATTCAGATTTCTAATCGAATCGAAACACTTTCCATGAACCAAAATTCAACCAATGATAACTTCCTCTAGACACAACCGATGAGCTTACAGGCCTATTTTTAAAAATCAACTCAATAAAACAGCACAATGATAACAAGAAAGCCAGCTGGTTAACCTTCAGTTAGGCCAAAAAAAAATGTTTGTTTGCCCTCTGCGACTGACCCTAAAATGCCAAAAATCTGGATCGGGTATTTTAGTTTATTTATTTATTCTTCAAATATGTAAAATATTAAAACTCAATATTTTTGACGGAAACCGTCAAATTTAGCAGTATAAAGTCAAATTTAGTAGTATAAAATGCATATTTCCTCTAAACAAATCTTTGATTAAGCACTGCACTACTTGGTATTTGCAATAAAATCCATGGAATGACATCATTCTTTAAAAAATATGTGAAGAGTAAAAAAAAAAAAAAAGATCAACCGAAAGACCGACCCAAAATTTTAATTTTTCCACTGGAGGGCAAACAAACAATTTTTTTTTTTGGCATTGGCTTATTCAGATCAATTGAAATTACAATTACGTTCTTTCATCAAATTTTCTCATGAACTTTTGAAATGAACTAATGAACAGAAAGTATTCTTTTTGAACTTCTAAATAAAGTCCTTGAAACTTTCTAAGACCATAATAGCTCATAATATTTGAAAAAATTAAGGCGTGCTAATGGCTGGATTCTAGAGGGTTCTCAAGTTTTAGTTTGATACGTACAAGCGGCTGGAGATTTCCCCTTATAACCCGATATATTAACCTAAGTGAGCAACAAAATGCTACTCATTTGTAAACTGCATTTTCTTAAAAGAACAATTTGGTGACCATAGGTAAACCAAAAGAAAACTGGTTTAAAAATTGTCATTTTTGAAAAATGCAACCAATATGTAAAGTTTTTGTGTTTTTTCCCTTTTATCAGTGTTTGAGTCACTCCAAATTGAAAGCATTTTTTATTGTATCTATGTTGATTTTCAGTCATGCCTAAACAAGTCTTCAATTTATTTAACTGCTAGAAGTGACTATTCACTATATACAGCAGTAATCTGGTCCTAAAGTTGATGACGTATTTTTGACATACAGTCACGGTACCAGGGAGGATTCTCCTACTCTTATTTCAAAGAGCCATGATGTTCTTTTACATCTGACAGTGTGTCAGGAACACTTCAGATGGGATCGACGGCTTTACGTGGCCTCCGAAGCATGAAGCAAGTAGGTAAAGTTTCTTGCTTAAGGAAACAAGGAGACGTACCAGGCTCGCTCGATCTGGCGACAGATGAATGCATGCGATTATGAGTCCAATGAACCACTCAGCCACGCTCCCCTCTCAATAAAACTCATTGTGAATCACTAAGCAAGCAGACCAGGAATCTGCAAATTGCTCCAAACAAATTTTTTGCTACCAAACATTTGGTCGTGACATCAAAATGACAAGTGACTCCAAATTAAATAACTTCAATACCGAGTTGAGACCAAATAAAATTTTGCGCTAGATTGCACATGTATTGAATTGCCATATACATTGCGCCAAATGTTTGTTATCGGTTCATACTTTAAATTCCATCGCAAATATTTGGTGACGTCACGACCAAATGTTTGGTAGCAAAAATTTTGTTTGGAGGCCGACTATGTTTTCAGCCTAATAAATTCACCCCAAGGATTTTGGGTTTTTCCAAATAATTTGGAGGTAAAATCAATCAATCAATGATTTACTGTACTTGCATGACATGCATACCCCATGAAGGAGTCTATTATATTCGTACAGGGGACCAACAGCTTTACATGACTTCCGAACCATGGAGCAAGTAGAGTAAAGTTTCTTGCCCAACGAAACAAAGAGATAAAAACTGCCTGGACCGGGGCTCAAACCCACAGCCTCTGTATTACAAGACCCGTGTTCTAACCGCACGGCATTCTGATTAAGGCAATTGAAAAGGAGGTCCGGAGAACTTTAAATGACCCTAAAATTGACCCTCGCTTGAGAGCTAATGGGGATCTAGTGCTCCAAAATTGTCCTTGAAATGGGTCTACAGAACGATATGCAATGTGTAAAAAGGGGATCTTGAGGCATGATCATATCCCCATACCACCTTACAAGGTCAGTGCACCCCCCCCCCCCTCTTACTGATAAACATTTTATAAATTCCATACATATACCTTTAAGTTGTAGGATTACTAGCTATTACTAAAGAAAAATTATGGAGCAACATGTTTTATTTCAATTTCATTTTTTTTTCTTGAAGAGTTATTAATCAGCTTTTAAAGCAGCCTCTCCTTCAATTAAAACAATAGTTTCATATGTAAAAGTTATATACAATTATAGATTAATAACTGCGTATTACCTGACGCGAGTGCTGAAGTTGGAGTTGTCCGAGTGAGTTGGACAACTTCGACTTCAGCACAAGGTGCATTATTTTTGTACAATTTCACGAGCGCCAAGTAAAGAGCAGTTATTAATCTAATTCATACACGACAATGATTAGCCTAAAAATTGCAAGGAAACTAAACGGCATAATCATTTTGAAATGTGTTTGCTATTTAAATAAAACATAGAAAATACAACCATCCATCGTCCCCTGTTAATAATTGTAATTTAGATTTACCTTTCTTTTAAAATGAAACTGGCCATACAAGCGCGAGCATATTACGCGTACGCGTACATGGAATTGTACAACGCACTACGCGATACGCAGCGTGCAACTAGACGAGATTAATGAATGCGTATAAGTTACCAACTGTCCAATTAGATTTACAATTTCAACGCGCACTTAACGCAGTGTATGAATTTGATATAATTGATTTGTTTTTACAAAGTAATTACATAACATTAACAACATTTTCACAAATTATTTACAAAAATACATATTTTGAAGTACAGCAAAAAAGTGCACTTTTCAATGTAAATAACAAAAGTTAAATCCAATCGGTTTGTTTTACAGAGTATTTACAAAGAAATAACATGCACACTCTTATAACGAAAGGATCAAATTTGATCCCAAAAAGGATAAGCTCATATTTGATACTTTATGGGATCAATTTGATCCTTTCCTTTTAAGAGTGCATGATCAACATTTTCACAAATTATTTACAAAAATGCATATTTGAAGCAAGAAGAGCAAAATTTGTCCAATTATAACACAGATCATTTAAAAGGATGAGCACAAATTTTACCGCAAATAGAATAGCTGGCGAGAAAGTGACCCTAAACGTTGAATATATTATAAAATGATGACCCTTAATGTTGAAGGTTACCCTGAAAAGACACCTATTTCTAAAATAGTGCATACCACTTTTTCTTCGAGTGGCCCCTGCAAAATTTTATATCAAATTAGGACCTTTGTTCCAATAAAAAAATGTATGAAAACTAAACACAACATGGCATATTTGCTGTAACTTAATATGATTAAAAAGAATTAAAACACTCAAGGCGTGTGCGGTGCTTTTGCGGTGCGCTTGTGGTGCGTTTTGCATTGTAAGGGTACTGGTAGTGGTATTGAATCTCAACTTCAACCTGATACCATTCAATCATGTGCTTTAAATTATACGGACAAGTACCCTTTAAGTGCAAAATGCACCGCAACCACACCTCAAACGGATAACAGGAATCTGACCTTTAGACATGGGTAAATACATTTTTAAAAATTACCATTAGGAATCGTGTATGAGATCATGCAGTGGAATAGAACATATCAGGACCTTCCCACCTTGCCTTGTTTCCAATGGGATTTTTTGTACGGGTTGCAATGAGAGGGTTTAGTGATGAAATTACAATCTGTACAGGTATGATGGGAAGGTCCCAATATCTTCTTTTATGCAGTGGCATAACAGATACGGGGAACTTGTGAACTTCTGTCAATCTACCGGGGAAATAGAGGGGTAAGGTAATTTAAATTGTAAATTCTATCTGCCATTTTTTTCTTTTTTTTTAAATTTGGAAAAAATATCTGGCACATAGAATTTTTAATTTCAGAGCTTAATTTATAGAATAGGTCCGTCCAATTCAACATGAAAATGCTTTGAAATGTTCTCCGATATTCATATTTTGCTCTTAAAATTGATTTTAAAGTTTTAGAGTATGTGAATTCATATACTGTATAGTATGTGAATTTCTGTACTGTAAGTGAATTCACGTACCATATTTTGAGTATGTGAATTACAAGCTTTCCCAAAGTGACTTGGCATAATTGTGTTTAGTCTTTCACAAAGTGCACTTGCACTCCTAATTGGAACAGGTGCTGTGGGCATGCCTGGAATAGCACTTTATAAAATGTCAGTTATTCTTTTTTGTTATAATCCATAAAATAAAAATCAGAAATTCAAACAAAATGAGGCGCTTTGTTTCAGAATATCTCATTGCTTCAATCAAGAGTTTTGAAGTTGCGCCTCAGTGCTCAATGTATTCCTTAACTTTTCTCATTTTCATCATAGTTGATTTCAGAGAACTTCTCTGTTTCCATGTATACCAAAGAACACCGCTCCAACTTTTTCTCCGCGGTCCCAAATACTCCCCGTTCAAATTCGCGGCGTGGCAGCTATTAAACCACCATCCCCCAGAATATTTAAAAGCGCAATTATGAATACTATTATCATTGTCTCGATCTTTTGTCGTAAATGGCATACCATTGTGTACATAATGTCTACGAAGCGCATGCTCCAACGAGTTCCATGCAGTTCCGCTATATTTTCCAACGGAGAGTATGTACTTGGACTCCGCATCGCTTATTGAGAAGGAATCAAAGTAAGCATAGGCAGAGTCTCCATCAAAGGCTTCCAAATCAACCTGAAGAGCCCAAGTACCTGAGGATACAAGCCTCCTGATATTCTTCAGTCCAAGCCAATACTCTCCATCCGCATTCCCAAATCCGTTATCATACTCTGTCCATTTACGGTGAAAATTTACACTCCCGTCAAATCTCCTTTGGAAAACGATCCATCCTTCATTGTCCTTGATGTCACAGTAGACTTCCAATGGTCCAAGGCCATCTGTAGGATTGATGACATAAGGGCCGCTCTTTTTGATTCCATGCGCTGCGATATCTTGACAATCTCTGTCAGAACCTGTTCTCATTGTAGTCAAGCGTCTTGTAATGGGTTCTGTTCTTAGAATACTTGTTAAAGTTATTCCAGCACTAGTTTTGTCTTTACTTTTCGTTGTTATTAATGCTTCCGTGCTCGGCATATTCGTAGTTGCTATTGTACTTGCTTTTTCTGTGCTGGTTTGCGGAGTAGTTTTATCAATGCTCGGCATTCCAGAACTAATTTTGTCTTGACTTCTTCCTGTTGTCAATAACTCAGTGCTTGAAAAATTGGTACTTGATATAGTGCTCAGTATTGCAGTACTGGTCTGCCAAGCAGTTGCCTCAGTGCTTGGTATTTCAGTCCTGGTTTTGCTGTCAGCACCAGTTGTGGTTTGAATTTCAGTTACAATTTCACTTCTAATCTCTGCTGAACTTGGTGCTTCAGTCTCGGGTTCGCTTCTTGTTTCAGTCACGCTTAAAACATCGGTGCTGGTTCCACTTTGTGTTTCCGCAGTGGCATGGGTAGGTATTTTGATACCTTTTTGGCTGGAAGCTTCAATAGTGCTCGATATTTCAGTGCTGGTCTGTTGAGAAGATTCAACAATGGGTGGTATTTCAGTGGTTGTTTGGGTGGTCATTTCGCTAGTGCCTGGCATTTCAAGACGGGTTTTGTTGCCTTCTGGTATTTCACTGCTGAAATATTCGTATAAAATTGTTGTGCCTAATATTTCAGTCACTATACTTGTGGTATCAGTGCCAGGTTGCTGATCTGTTTCATTAACAGTTGTTTGGTTTCTTGTTTCTGTACTGGTTGGTATTTCTGTACTGGTCTGGCTTATATATTCTGTAGATGTTGGAGATGCGCTGCTGGTTTTGTTTGTAAATTCTGTCTGGTTTGCAAATTCCGTAGAAATAGGAGTCACTGAGCTAGTTTGGTTTGCAAATTCAGTTGTGATTGAAGTGGCAGAACTTGTTTGGTTTGTAAATTCTGTAGAAGCAAATTCGGTTGTGGTTGGAGTACTAGTTTGATTTGTTACTTGTGTAGAATCAGGAGTCACTGAGCTAGTTTGGTCTGTAAATTCTGTAGAAGCAAATTTGGCTGTGGTTGGAGTACTAGTTTGGTTTGTTAATTGTGTAGAAGCAGGAGTCACTGAGCTAGTTTGGTTTGCAAATTCTGTTGTGGTTGGAATACTAGTTCGGTTTGTTCCTTGTGTAGAATCAGGAGTCACCGAGCTAGTTTGGTTTATAAATTGTAAAGTAATTGAAGTTGCAGAACTAGTTTGGTCTGTTGTGGCTGGATTTGTAGTACTAGTTTGGTATGTAAATTCCGTAGATGGAAGAGTTGCAGTTCTAGTTTGTTTTGTCAATTCTGCAGTAGCTGGAGTTACAGTTCTAGTTTGGTTTGCAAATTCTGCAGTAGCTGAAGTTGCACTTCTAGTTTGGTTTGAAAATTCTGCAGTGGTTGGAGTTACAGTTCTAGTTTGGTTTGCAAATTCTGCAGTAGCTGGAGTTGCAGTTCTAGTTTGATTTGCAAATTCTGCAGTGGTTGGAGCTGCAGAGCTGGTTACGTCTGTAAATTCTGCAGTGCCTGAAATTGTAGTTCTAGTTTGATTTGCAAGTTCTGCAGTAGCAGGAGTTACAGTTCTAGTTTGGTTTGCAAATTCTGCAGTAGCTGGAGTTGCAGAGCTGGTTTGATTTGCATATTCTGCAGTGGTTGGAGCTGCAGAGCTGGTTACGTTCGCAAATTCTGCAGAGCCTGAAATTGCAGTTCTAGTTTGATTTGCAAGTTCTGCAGTAGCAGGAGTTGCAGTTCTAGTTTGATTTGCAAATTCTGTGGTGGCTGGAGTTGCAGAGCTGGTTTGATTTGCATATTCTGCAGTGGTTGGAGCTGCAGAGCTGGTTACGTTTGCAAATTCTGCTGTGCCTAAAATTGCAGTTCTAGTTTGATTTGCAAGTTCTGCAGTAGCGGGAGTTGCAGTTCTAGTTTGGTTTTTAAATTCTGCAGCAGGAGTTGCAGTTCTAGTTTGGTTTTTAAATTCTGCAGCAGGAGTTGCAGTTCTAGTTTGGTTTGTAAATTCTGCAGTGGTTGGAGCTGAAGAGCTGGTTAGGTTTGCATATTCTGCAGTAGTTGGAGCTGCAGAGCTGGTTTGGTTTGCAAATTCTGTGGTGGCTGAAATTGCAGTTATAGTTTGATTTGCAAATTCTGTAGTAGCTGGAGTTGCAGGTCTAGTTTGGTTTGCAAATTCTGTAGTAGCTGGAGTTGCAGTGCTAGTTTGGTTTGCAAATTCTGCAGTGGTTGGAGTTGCAGTTCTAGTTTGGTTTGCAAATTCTGTAGTAGTTGGAGTTGCAGTGCTAGTTTGGTTTGCAAATTCTGTAGTAGTTGGAGTTGCAGAGCTGGTTTGGTTTGCAAATTCTGTAGTAGTTGGAGTTGCAGAGCTGGTTTGGTTTGC
>JXSR01S024680.1:14674-28735 GCA_000969725.1 Ophiothrix spiculata
TGCAAATTCTGTAGTAGTTGGAGTTGCAGAGCTGGTTTGGTTTGCAAATTCTGTAGTAGTTGGAGTTGCAGAGCTGGTTTGGTTTGCAAATTCTGCAGAGGTTGGAGTTGCAGTTCTAGTTTGGTTTGCAAATTCTGCAGTAGCTGGAGCTGCAGAGCTGGTTACGTTTGCAAAGTCTGCTGTGCCTGAAATTGCAGTTCTAGTTTGATTTGTAAATTCTGCAGTGGTTGGAGTTGCAGCACTAGTTTGGTTTGCAAATTCTGCAGTAGTTGGAGTTGCAGTTCTAGTTTGGTTTGCAAATTCTGCAGTTGCTGGAGTTGCAGCAGTTCTAGTTTGGTTTGCAAATTCTGCAGTAACTGGAGTTGCAGAGCTGGTTTGGTTTGCAAATTCTGCAGTAGCTTGAGTTGCAGAGCTAGTTTGGTTTGCAAATTCTGCAGAGGTTGGAGTTGCAGTTCTAGTTTGGTTTGCAAATTGTGCAGTAGCTGAAGTTGCAGATCTAGTTTGGTTTGCAAATTCTGCAGTAGTTGGAGTTGCAGTGCTAGTTTGGTTTGCAAATTCGGCAGTGGTTGGAGTTGCAGTTCTAGTTTGGTTTGCAAATTTTGCAGTAGCTGGAGTTGCAGAGCTAGTTTGGTTTGCAAATTCTGCAGTAGCTGGGGTTGGAGAGCTAGTTTGGTTTGTAAATTCTGCAGAGGCTGAAGTAACAACGCTGGTTTGGTTTGCAAATTCTGCAGTAGTTGGAATTGCAGAGCTAGTTTGGTTTGCAAATTCTGCACTGGTTGGAGTTGCAGAGATGGTTTGGTTTGCAAATTCTGCAGTAGCTGGAGTTGCAGTGCTAGTTTGGTTTGCAAATTCTGCAGTGGCTGGAGTTGCAGTTCTAGTTTGGTTTGCAAATTTGGCAGTGGTTGGAGTTGCAGTTCTAGTTTGGTTTGCAAATTCTGCAGTAGTTTGGGTTGCAGAGATGGTTTGGTTTGCAAATTCTACAGAGGTTGGAGTTGCAGTTCTAGTTTGGTTTACAAATTCTGCATTAGTTGGAGTTGCAGTTCTAGTTTGGTTTGCAAATTCTGCATTAGTTGGAGTTGCAGTTCTAGTTTGGTTTGCAAATTCTGCAGTAGCTGGAATTGCAGTTCTAGTTTGGTTTGAAAATTCTGCAGTAGTTGGTAGTTTGGTTTGCAAATTCTGCATTAGTTGGAGTTGCAGTTCTAGTTTGGTTTGCAAATTCTGCATTAGTTGGAGTTGCAGTTCTAGTTTGGTTTACAAATTCTGCAGTAGTTGGAGTTGCAGTTCTAGTTTCGTTTGCAAATTCTGCAGTAGCTGGAATTGCAGTTCTAGTTTGGTTTGAAAATTCTGCAGTAGTTGGAGTTGCAGTTCTAGTTTGGTTTACAAATTCTGCAGTAGTTGGAATTGCAGAGCTAGTTTGGTTTGCAAATTCTGCAGTGGCTGAAATTACAGTGCTAGTTTGGTTTGCAAATTCTGCAGTAGTTGCAGTGCTAGTTTGATTTGCAAATTCTGCAGTGGCTGAAATTACAGTTTTAGTTTGGTTTGCAAATTCTGCAGTGGTTGGAGTTGCAGTGCTAGTTTGGTTTGCAAATTCTGCAGTAGTTGGAGTTGCAGTGCTAGTTTGGTTTGCAAATTCTGCAGTGGCTGAAATTACAGTTCCAGTTTGGTTTGCAAATTCTGCAGTGGTTAGAGTTGCAATACTAGTTTGGTTTGCAAATTCTGCAGTGGTTAGAGTTGCAATACTAGTTTGGTTTGCAAATTCTGCAGTGGCTGAAATTACAGTTCTAGTTTGGTTTGCAAATTCTGCAGTAGTTGGAGTTGCAGGTCTAGTTTGGTTTGCAAATTCTGCACTGGTTGGAGTTGAAGAGCTGGTTTGGTTTGCAAATTCTGCAGTAGCTGGAGTTGCAATACTAGTTTGGTTTGCAAATTCTGCAGTAGTTGGAGTTGCAATTCTAGTTTGGTTTGCAAATTCTGCAGTAGTTGGAGTTACAGTTCTAGTTTGGTTTGCAAATTCTGCAGTGGTTTGAATTGCAGTTCCAGTCTGCTTTGCAAATTCTGCAGAAGTTGAAGTTGCAGAGCTGGTTTGGTTTGTAAATTCTGCAGTTGCGGGAGTTGCAGTGGTGGTTTCATTTATAAATTCTGCAGTCGTTGGAGTTTCAGTTCTAGTGCCTGAAAGTGTCGTGGTGCTAGTCTGATGAACAGTTTCTTTTGCACTAGTTAATCTTGTATCTATCTTTGTTTGTTCAGAACTAAAATCCTGATATACAATTGTTGTGCCTTGTATCCTGGTAACAATATCAATACTGGCCATATCTGAGGACATCTCGGTGCTAAGAAGTTCAGGAGGTCTTGTTGTAATTTGAACACCTCTGCTGGTTTGGTTTTTAACCTCTGTTGAAATTGGTATTTTGGTGCCAGTTTGGTTTCTGGTTTCTGCAGTGTCTGGTATTTCAGTACTGGTTTGATTTCTGGTTTCTGCAGTTACTGGTATTTCAGTGCTGGTTTGGTTTCTGGTTTCTGCAGTCACTGTTATTTCAGTGCTGGTTTGGTTTCTGGTTTCTTCAGTCACTGTTATTTCAGTGCTGGTTTGGTTTCTGGTTTCTTCAGTCACTGGTATGTCAGTGCTGGTTTGGTTTCTGGTTTCCTTAGTTACTGGTATGTCAGCGCTGGTTTGGTTTCTGGTTTCTTTAGTTACTGGTATTTCAGTGTCGGTTTGGTTTCTATATTCTGCAGATACTGTTATTTCAGTGCTGGTTTGGTTTCTGGCATCTGCAGTAATTGGTATTTCAGACCTGGTTTGGTTTACAGATTCTGCAGCAATTGATATATCAGTGCTGGTTTGTTTTCTAAATTCCACAGTAGTGATTGGCATTTCAGTTGCTGGTGTTGATGTGCTCAATGGTTTTTCAGTGCTTGAATCTTGGTATACAATTGTTGTTCCTATTATTGCAGTAAGAAAACCAGCACTTTCCAGATCTAAAAGCTCTAAAGACTTGTTGCCAAGAAGTTCAGGTCCTCTTGTGATTGGAATTCCAGTGCTGGTTTGGTTTTTGGCCTTTTCAGTTGTTGTTGTTATTTCAGTGGTGGATATTTTGGCGCTGGTTTGGTTGGTAATTTCTATAGTTCTTGGCATTCCAGTGCTGGTTTGATTGGCAGTTTCTGCAGTTCTTGGCATTCCAGTGCTGGTTAGATTGGCAGTTTCTGCCGTTCTTGGCATTCCAGTACTGGTTAGATTGGCAGTTTCTGCCGTTCTTGGCATTCCAGTACTGGTTAGATTGGCAGTTTCTGCCGTTCTTGGCATTCCAGTACTGGTTTTATTGGCAGATTCTACTGTACTTGGTATTCCAGTGCTGGTTTGATTGGCAGTTTCTACTGTACTTGGCATTCCAGTGCTGGTTTGATTGGCAGTTTCTACTTTACTTGGCATTCTAGTGCTGGTTTGATTGGCAGTTTCTACTGTCCTTGGCATTCCAGTGCTGGTTTGATTGGCAGTTTCTACTGTACTTGGCATTCTAGTGCTGGTTTGATTGGCAATTTCTACTGTACTTGGTATTCCAGTGCTGGTTTGATTGCAGTAGCTGGTATTCCAGTGCTGGTTTGATTGGCAGTTTCTACTGTCCTTGGCATTCTAGTGCTGGTTTGATTGGCAATTTCTACTGTACTTGGTATTCCAGTGCTGGTTTGAATGGCAGTTTCTACTGTCCTTGGCATTCCAATGCTGGTTTTATTGGCAGTATCTACTGTACTTAGCATTCCAGTGCTGGTTTGATTGGCAGTTTCTACTGTACTTGGTATTCCAGTGCTGGTTTGATTGGCAGTTTCTACTGTACTTGGTATTCCAGTGCTGGTTTTATTGGCAGTTTCTCCTGTACTTTGTATTCCAGTGTTGGTTTGATTGACAGTTACTACTGTACTCGGCATTCCAGTGCTGGTTTGATTGGCAGTTTCTACTGTACTTGGCATTCCAGTGCTGGTTTGATTGGCAGTTTCTACTGTACTTGGTATTTCAGTGCTGGTTTGATTGGCAGTTACTACTGTACTCGGCATTCCAGTGCTGGTTTGATTTGCAGTCTCTTCTGTAATAAGCATTCCAGTACTGGTTAGGTTGACAATTTCTACTGCACTTGGCATTCCAGTGCTGGTTATGTTCCCAGCTTCTGTTGTAAACTGTATTTCAGTACTAGTTATGTTAACAGTCTTTAATATGGCTGGTGTCACAGAAGTCGTTTCTACCTTTTGCAAATCTGACGGATCTGTAAGCAAGCCTGTTGTAACTGTTGTGCTGTATGCATCAGTATCTGCTTGCACAGTTGGCAAATCAGAAGCTAACTCAGAACTTGGCGGGGCTGGTCTAACAGAGGAAGAAGCTAATAGAGTCTCTATATTATCCAGACGCTGTCCATTCCTTTCAAGCAGCATAACAGTCCTCGTCAACAAAAGCACCAGTTCCTCATGAAACGCATTATTTTTCTTTTGCAATTCTACAGTTTCATCCTGCAACACAACAACTTGATTTTGTAATGATACAAAACGCTCCTGAAAAGCCATTGTTCCATTAAGCAACTCAACTGTCGTTTTTTGCGATGTCTCGATGCTCGTCAGGGACGATAAAACATCCGACGTGTAATTTTCGGAATAGTTGACGTTATAGTCCGTTTCATAATAACATTGGTTTGCGTAGCACTCGTAAGTAATGGCTTCATCATGCGTCATCGGTTTTATCGGCATGCACTGGCAGCCTATGGTCATAACTGACAGTATTACAAGAAAGAAAATGAAACACGCCATGGTTGTTGCACTTGAAATTCCTTCTTTTAAGGAGCACCATATAATATCCAATGTGTAGAGATGTTTTTTGAGGCCTTTTAAGTCAGTGATATTGTTGTTTTTACAAGAAATGGAAGTTCATGAGCTAATAAATATCCGTAATAAAGACAGAAAAAAACACGTTTTCCTGCCACAGAAAGATGATCAAAGTTCGTGTGCAGAATTTGTTAAGCTTAAACAACTATAAAATTAATCACCAATTGATCACCGGGTAATTTGTACATTTGAAATCAGTAATACTTATAGAAGCAAATAAGTCCTATCAATCACCAAAAATAATGCTCTTGAAGGAGCTTTAGTTGCAGCAATTCAAACAATTCTATAAACCGACCTGAATTATGGAGTGTGCTAATTTGAAATCCCTGATAAACGTCATTGTATCAATCTAAAGCAGAGCTGGTCATCGAAATTTATATTACCATTATGATGAAGATGATATAGAAGAGCTGGTCATCAAAGTTTATATGTGCCATTGATGATAAAGAAGACTCCACAATGAAACAAATCTGACAATAACTGGAATTCTTAATTGCACATCTGATGTCAATATTAAAAAAGCAGTCCATATGCGAAAAATCAGGCTTACACGATTGTTATTCAACCTTAGTACATCTCTGGAAATGCTGATGGCATATTTAATTCAACAAAGAAAGATTTTGTTCTCAAAATTCAACTGTCCGCAGATAAATCAAATTTTCCTCTTGACAAAATCTGATATCAGTGATTTCAAAGTAGATGAATCGTAGATAATTCAACAAAGAAAGATTTTGTTCTCAAAATTCAACTGTCCGCAGATTTTCCTCTTAACAAAATCTGATAGCAGTGATATCCATGCAAGCAGATGAATCATAGATATTTCAACAAAGAAAGATTTTTTTCTCAAAATTCAACTGTCCGCAGATAAATCAAATTTTCCGTTTAACAAAATCTGATATCAGTTATTTCCAAATAGATGAATCGTAGATAATTCAACAAAGAAAGATTTTGTTCTCAAAATTCAACTGTCCGCTGATAAATCGAAAGTTCCTCTTAACAAAATCTGATATCAGTGATTTCCAAATAGATGAATCGTAGATAATTCAACAAAGAAAGAATTTGATCTCAAAATTTAACTGTTTGCAGGTAAATCAAATTTTCCTCTTAACAAAATCTGATATCAGGTGATTTCCAAATAGATGAATCGTAGATAATTCAACAAAGAAAGATTTTGTTCTCAAAATTCAACTGTCTGCTGATAAATCAAATTTTCCTCTTAACAAAATCTGAAATCAGTGATTTCCAAGTAGATAAATCGTAGATAATTCAACAAAGACAGTTTTTGTTCTCAAAATTCAACTGTCCGCAGATTTTCCTCTCAACAAATCTGATATCAGTCATTTCCAAGTAGATGAATCGTAAATAATTCAACAAAGAAAGATTTTGTTCTCAAAATTCAACTGTCTGCTGATAAATCAAATTTTCCTCTTAACAAAATCTGATATCAGTGATTTAATTCCGAGTAGATGAATTGTAGATTGATTGGTGCAATATGAAGTAAACATGTCTGTCATACAGATGCATCAGCACAAGTTTTGACATATTCTGCCAAATAAGTCTGATCATGTGACAAAGTACATCATCGACGAGTCGTTGAGACTTTTGGAGCGAGTTATAGGCCTATGTCACAAACTAAAGCAATGTATTACTAATTCAATACCCTATGAGAGAGGGGTTCTCATACTGATAAACAACTGTTAAAAGGCCAAACAATATTTTATTGGACAGAGTAAACAGAAATAGCTAGAAATCCAAAGTGCAGGGCCCCATTGTTTGCAAATGTAGCCCCTTCCCTGCATTTTTTTTACATTGTCCAAGAAATTTTATTTTGCCTATAAATTATCTACATATACCAGCTGGCTTTGATAGTTGCAGTTCTTGTGATCAAATTTAACCCAGACGACGTTGGCCATGCCCCTCTACTACCATATTTGATGGAATGTCCTTCCGTAGTGTCGCTCATGTAATTTCAATACATAGAAAAATAGTGCATTGAGTAAACTAAAAATTACTGTGAACCCCAGTGGATCTAGAATAATACAATAAAGTGTATCACTATAAGAGCACTTTTGTTATTATTTGAATAAAGGTAAAACTATGATTTTGTACTATTTTCAATATTAATGCGCCAATAGAAAGACACATAAAATATATCCTAAACTTGCAATATAGAAATCCTTAGTCCCTAAATCTAGTAGCTTCTAGTCAATCGCGACCACCACCACCTGATTTAACCCAAAATTCCCTGAATCACATTTTAAGGCCCAAAATGTTTCAGTGGAAAAAATCTGGCATTTGGTCATACTAGTTAGGAAATTAAAACTTTTATGAGGCTCAACAAAACCTACCAGCCAATGTACCAAAAGTGTCAAATACATAATAAAGAGTACCATATTCATTCAAATATAAATTATAACATTGCATGATCAAACTACGCGTACCCCATCCCCATCAACAAGCCTCTATTACAGGATAATGTTAATTCATGAATAGTTCTTTGGTGTGTTTTAGTAATTAAGATATCCAACATGCATGGCTGAGAACAAGTATCTTTTTTATTGCACTTATATTTTCACAAAGTTTGTATACAAGTTTTAAAAGTTCGTTTGGTCACATATATATAACTACAAAAGGTAAAGCATATTTCCCATTCAAATGTCAAAGTAATTAGGCGTTGGAGACTTGAACCGTATAATAAGGCCACAACTTTGTTCGGCCAGCTGCCAGGGCCGGCTGCAACCCGGCCACAGCCTTAATTTTCCAAAATGGTGACCGTAAGTTTAATTGTTCACCTCAAGATTATTGTAAAATATTCATTACATGTTTGAAATTATTTAGGGAAACATAATCAAGCCTGCAATTGCCATCTTGAAAAATTAGGGCTGTGGCCAGGTTGCGGCCGGTTGCACAAAGTTGTGGCCTAATTGTGCTCCAGCGTCTTAATGATTTCAATTTCTATAACCATTTAGCTTTGTAAGAACTGATGTGACTAGATCTTAGAAAACATGCAACATGCCACAACCAACAAGTTACTTATTCAAATTTATCTGAGTAATGTTATGTGACCTGGTATAGCCATACAAAATAAGAAACTTGTAGGATTTAACTGGGTATTCTGACCAGGTAACCACCTGCGTTACCGAAAAGGTGAGACATGGACAGGTCTTAAGGCTTGCAATATAGGGTATCAAAATCAACCTGGTACTTTGCAAGTCTCACATAGGGTATCCAATTCGACTTTTAAGTCTCTGATAGGGTATCAAACTAAGAAAGAACGGTTGAATTAATGACAATGGTGCCTTAAATTGCCAATAAAAGTGCTTCTAAATTGTATCATTTGAAGTACTAACATTGATAATGACAGCATGCAAAGTTTCATTGTCAAATTCAATCACTATATATCAAAATATTTAGACATTCTTCTATTTTTAAATATCATTGTCGACAACGATAAATACTGCCCCTATAGTTGAAGTTTTTTTAAATTGGCCTTTCCAGGAGATCTAATGCAAACTCCAAATTTCGTTTGATTTATCTGAGCTTATCTGCAATCTATAATGTAAAGGAATGTTTTACAAATAAATCTTTGGCTCTTTCTTGATATATAAGCATCAATAAATACATTTACAGAATAGCCTCATAAGCCTCAAAGATCAACAAACAGAATAAAATTCAAATTTGTGACTTTTCTACAGGTTTTAATCATCATATTCCCAATATATGGTGACTGACTGTTATTTTCTATCATATGAAGTGTAAATCATCCACAAATAAAATGTTTTCTTATGCCCCTTTAACTTGTGTTAGGCCTGTGATATTTACAGTATCACTGCTAATTCCATTTTCTCTCAAGTGACGTCTAGACCAATTAAGGCGTACCATTTGCAAGTTAGGAAAATAGGAGTGAGAGAGCTGGCTTGGATTTGTTTGTGTTTATCAAGGGGTAAGCGAGAGCTTACAAGCATGATCATTTTATAATTTGATTGATTGATTGATTGATGATTGATTGATTGATTGATACTTATTTATTTACATTTACTTTTTTATTTTCATTTTTACTTATTTATTTACTTACTTATTTACATTTGTTTACTTATTTACTTATCTATTTATATCAAATTTTTATCTCTTTATTTGTTTAATTATGTATTGTTTTATCTCTTTATTTAATACTTATTTACATTTATTTATATATATTTATTTTCTTATTTATATTTATTTATTTATTTATTTATTTTTATATTTATTCATTTACTTGGAACTAAATCTCATCGTCAATTTAAAAAGCAAGAAAACTAAATGTGGATAAAATATGTTCTAGAACAGCAGAGATAAGAGCATTGATCAGATTCATCCCAGCAGAAAACCCGCCACACAAGCTGTACATGCCGATATATTATGAGAGTGACGTAACCAATAGACAATTTCAAAATCCAACCAATCCAACCAAAATTCAACCAATCACGTACAAGCTCATAAAGATGCAGTTTTTTGAAAACAAAATTTTCCAATAATTCTCTCGCATTTGCATGCAAAAAAAATAAAAAAATAATTATATTCAGACCCATACATGGTTAGAGGCACTAATTCTGAACAAGTTTTGGGTATGCTCACTGACAGAAAGAGTGAAATTTCCATTTGAAATCGTCTGATTAAGCTTACAATTGCCAGTCAACTCAGAGAGCATCACACTTAAAGTGATTTGTTAGTTCCAACATTACAAGTTCGAATTTGCAAACTTTACATTCTGGTTATCATGTTAAAGAGTTACTTTTTCTGTAGGCAATTGCCAGAATGTGTAAAATCAGCTTCGGAAATTCTCGGAAAGTCGTGTTTTGAAAAGGTCTATGGGGCAGCAGTGCCTCCATCTACCCCTGGGGCAGCAGTGCCCCATCCAACCCACCCACAAACAGACAAAACTATGGAAAATTTAGGAAAATCAGGAACAAATAGTCCAAGCAAACATTTATTGGACAGTAAAAACAAAAACACAGAGTGCAGGGCCCATTGTTGTTTAATGCAATGCCTCTCTTGGGTTATAATTTATTTTGTCCAATCAATTTTTGCTTTGCTTATAATGTTGAAAGAAAATCAGGAAACAACTTGGAAAAATTAGCAAAGGAGGGAAAAATCAGAAAATGAATGAAGAAGAAAGGAAAACTTACAAAATGAGGGAACAAGAAAAAAAAAGCTTTGACAGTCAAATCTGGTTAAGCCACTGAAAAATAATTACATTCTGGTGTCAGACTTGGCTGATGCTGAACATGTCTAGTGCCTCTCACAGAGTAACCAGTATACCTTCCCCTTTTTCATGTTTGTTAATTTTAGGGTAAGGGAACAAGAAAGACATTTAATTATCACTCAGTAGATAAAAATAAACAATTTCATTGACCGCATTGTATTGTACATACAAGATAACTAGTTTATGCACTGCAGCGCGTATCTGACCATGAATGCTTAAAGTCGCACGCGTGAAACTCGAGTTACACAACGCAAAATACATTGAGCGGGCCTAGTGAAAAATATGCCCCAGGCATAGTAAATTTATAGGGCCTAGTTAAATCCATGCACTCACTTTTAACCAATTAGAGGACAGGAATCTATATATGAGGTATATAATAAAAACTATTCTTGAGACTAAATAATATTTCCGAAGACCAAGGATTAAGACAAATAGTAGGATTGTCTCAAGATCACTGAGGGGAAGTATTAGTTTTTACTATTGCCAGAATGAATAAGCAGTCAATATTTGTTTCTTATACCAATTTTTTTTTGTTTTTTGAGAGAGCAATAGTAATTAACTATTGACCAGCAGTGGTGTAGCCAGACTTTATGGTTAGGGGGGACAAAGACATTCCTGTTTTTCCCCAATTTTCCCCCAGTGTCTGCACACTTCTTCCCAATTTTTCCCAACAAAAAAGTCCATTTTCGTACACCCAAAAATAATTTCAAGTCAATTTTAAAACTGCCAAGCAAAAAAAAAAGGATTAAGCGATTTTTGCACATCTTTCGACACAATTTTCTGCTTTTCCCCATGTTTCCTGTCAAGCGGTCTTGCAGCTAATTTTTCTTGTTCTTCCCGATTTTCCCACTTGCTGTCCCGATTTCCCACTCAATTTTTTGTCAGGGGGTAGTCTGCCCCCCCCCCCCTTGCCCCATGCTGGCTACGCCACTGTTGACCAGCTCAAATCATGTCAATTGGTATATAATTTTTGATATGTTATAACAAGTCTGTGGATGTCTGACGCTCTATAGTCAAGAGTTGATCTGAACTGATAGATGTTTGATTTTTCATCATACTCAAGCACTTGCTACAAGTAGAAATCACAGTAGTATATACCTTCATGTGAGTGCAAGAAAGTCGTATCTGCAATGGCTGCCTTAAATTATATTTATCATCTCATCACTACAGAGTGTGAAAAATTGCTCAAAATTTCCCTGCCATATGTCAGTGGCTCTTGAAATGGTTCTTCAGGTGACTGTATCACCTAAAGAACCATTTAAAGAACCACTGACCCAAGACTGGAGGTTATACAGTGTGCAATCCAAATTTATGACAAATGGCAGCTATTGCAGATACAACTTTCTTGCACTCACATGACAATCTGAACTGAAAGATGTTTGATTTTTACATTCAATTCAAGCACTTGCTACAAGAAGTCACCGTAGTATATACAACAGGAACAACTTCCTATAACCTTCTGTCAAAATATCACAAACTTTTAAGGAAATCCTTCATTGAGCAATGCACTGACCAAGAGCTTCCTCACCAAAAATTCACACACTAGCCTATTGCATGTTATTATACTTATGTGGGCAAACTTTTCACCACCGCAGGCCAAAAAAAGAGATATGATTTTTTTCGTGGGCCACGCCAAATAGTTATTCAAAACTACATTCAAATTTAAGGCACATAATGCTCTATAATAATTGTCTTTATTCTTAGCCAATCATGGATACCTATAATAGAATATTTGTTTTAGTCCCCATTTGTGTAGGGAGGCTTTAATATGATGGCAAATATCATCTGCTTTTGACCCATTTTTAACACAAACCACCAAATGACCTCTTTTTTTGCTGCAATAACTACTTTTTCACAATTTCCGGGGCAACATAATGAAATTTGAATAGAATCTGATATATTTGTAGGCCCTTCTAAATTATTTTAAAAAATGAACTTAAAATGCTGTTGGTTCACAAGAAGATAGGCAAACGACTTTCCATTCATAACTTTACTGAAGTTTGTTAATTTACTTAATAAACAGAGGGTGTATTTGGTTTGGACAGACAGTTATAATTTCTGTCATGTCATCCACATTATGAATGTTTAAAATATATATGATGTCCTGTTGGATTTGAATGAATTTCATTTGATTTGTGTGATGAAAGTTCATAACATTATCATTATTTGATTTCTGAGATGAAAGTTCATTACATGCACAGTGAATAAATTTGTATTTGAAACTAGTGAAACTAAAATAGTACAAATATTTTTTATTTTTCTGGGCACTCAACTGGCCGCACGAGAAAGGTACGCGGGCCGAAGGTTGCCCACCACTGCTTAACATGCGGCATGTGGGCCAGCAAACATTATTATGTATCCCTTGATTTTGTCTGAAATGCAAAATTGGGATGAGGTCTGCAAATTGTGCTATGTGCCAAAGGGGGGGGGGGGGGGGGGGGGGGGGGGGGGGGGGGGGGGGGGGGGGGGGGGGGGGGGGAGCACGTGCCCTCTCCAGTTTGTTGAGTCAGTCAGGAGAAAAGGACCATTTGGGGATTTTGACAAAAAAAAAGATAGAAAAGAAAGGCGAGGAGAGAAAAAATTTAAAAGAAAAGAGAAGACAATTAGTTTTAAATTTAAAAAAAAAATGTTTAAAAACTTGCCGTGCTCTTGTGATACTTTTTTGTTTTTGCTTGTCACTTTCACTTTTCAAAAGTTATGTCAAAAAAATTGGGTGTACTTTTTTTTTAGTTGTATGTCATTCAGAGGAAACTGATAGTTGTGCCTCACCACTCACAAAATCCTGGGCAAGCTACTGATCGTTTCATCACCAAAGATGTTCATGACTACCTGTACAAAATATCCCATTGGAAGCAAGGCATGATGGGAAGGTCCAGATGACAACCTGTACAAAATATCCCATTGGAAATAAGGCATGATGGGAAGGTCCGGATATCTTCTCTTGGTTCAACTCACCATGTGAGTGCAAAAAAGTCATATCTGCAATGGCTGCCCTAAGTTATATTTATTTTATGCCTGGTCACAAGAATGTGAAAAATCCCTAGAAATTTCCCTGTCTTATGTCAATGGTTCTTGAAATGGTTCTTCAGGTGACACCGTGACCTGAATATTAAGTGTGCAATCCAAATTTATGACAAATGGCAGCTATTGGAGATACGACTTTCTTGCACTCACATGACGAACTCACCTTGTGCAGTTTTTTCCAGGTAATCGATAGCAGGACACTGTCGTCTTAAAGTCTCCTCAATCGCGTCGATCTGACTGTCTTGATAAACGGCTATGTCTTAAAATTCCCAGGCAATTTGGGCGATATGACAAACTCACCTTGCGCAGTTTTTCCCAGGTAATCGATAGCAGGACACTGTCGTCTTAAAGTCTCCTCAATCGCACCAATCTGATCGTCTTGATAAACGGCTATGTCTTGAAATTCCCACGCAATTTGGACGATATCGACTCCATTCACTAGCCCCACCGTCAGATTGTATGGAAGTATGAACTGCTCGGTGAATTCCTGAAATCAAAATTTGATACCATCTTCAGACCTGAAACTTAATCTTCAAAAAAAAGAGCTGAAAACCGTCAAAATCTGCACCAAAGAGCTTAAATTTTGGCTGATTTATAAAGAAAGGAGCTGAAAAGTTTGATAAAAAGAGCTGAAATCAGCTGAAAAGTGAAATTAAAAGAGCTGAAATCAGCTGAAAAGCTGAAAAGTTTCAGATCTGCATCTTATTGGACAAGCATGATATTCAGGTTTCAGTTGCATCCCAAATTGCTTTTTGCAAGAAATTTAGAAATTTAAAACCTGCATTGTGTGGGGTTTTTTGGGGTTTTTTTTATCTCATATAATTTGGAAACAGGACATTGATTTGATTTACGGCTCAATTCAAGAATTGTAGTAATATAACAAAACCTTTTTTGACCTACCATAGGAAACACAACATTTGTTTTATTTATTTATG
>JXSR01S024681.1:7230-25286 GCA_000969725.1 Ophiothrix spiculata
TGACATGCAGTCAGAACTAGATTGGATAAATCACAGAGTTTCAGATATAATAATCAAGGTTAATACATGACCTATGACCTGTACAGGAGCTACCATCAGTAATGGCACGTACCTCAAACTTGAGTACCACCCACAGGTGTCCAGTCTTAGATCTCATCTCATCTGTATAGTCGGCAAAAACATCCTCTTGAAGCTAACTCCCCGCGGGGTAGGTTTTTTCTCACCCCGACCCAGTCGTTTCCAAACCCGCCCGACCGAATAAAAATTTATCTAGCCCCGACCGACCCCGACCCGAAAGGATTTTTTTCTAGACCGGACCAACCTGGACTGGCAGTTTTTCATGATTTCCCGGTCAAGATGGATATTTTTCCCCGACCCCGAGTTACCCCGAATTTCAAGTCTTTGGGGTTTTGGGTTTCCCAGCAGGGCCTTACTTAAAGCATCACACCAACTTGACTTTGAATGATGCTTGCCATGTAAATTAAGGTTTTTGACTTTGGTAGTAGTCTTTCACAGCAATTTTAAAGGCATCCAAACTAACACAGTTGATTACAGATGCAGGAAGATCATTCCAATCTTCCACGGTGGTAGGGAAGAACGAGTCACGCCAGGTCTTCAAATTGCATCTTATTTTAATGAATTTCTGCCCATTCCCCCTGCCTTGTTTAGGTCTTTTGGTGACGTACTTCTTTGGGTCAACGACAACTAAGCCATTCACTATCTTGTAACACATGGTCACTCAGACAATCTTTCGTCTAGATCAGTGGCTCTGGGAATAGTTCTACAGGGAGACATTTTGAGCAAGTTTTGCACTTTATTGATAACACGTTAAATATAAATAACATGTGGCAGCCATTGCAGATGCGACTTTCTTTTCTTGCACTCACATGACCAATTGTCTCTTTTGGTCGGGAGGGGGGGGGGGTACAAAAAAAACCTTGTAGGTATGTGATATCTGCAATATCCAACAAAGGGTCTGGCACAACTGATTTTTGTTCAAAAATAGGGTCTTATTTGGAACTGATTTTTTCCGACCTGAGGTCTCAGGAACAAGCCGTTATCCAATAAAAATATGAATATTTGAGCTGAAAACTTAATGAAACATACTTTTGAGTCATTTGATTGAAAATGGAGGTCTTTGGAACTGAAGTTATCTTGAAAATGAGCACACCTTTGGGAGCAGAAGAGGAGGTAAAAAGGGGTCTTGAGGGTGGCACATACCCATACCTTCCGTCAATGTAAGTGACCCCCAGGGCTTTTAGTACTTACATGTGTCACATGTTTCTCCGGTGAAGCATTCAGTACACAGACACCTATGCTCTGCACAAGAATTAGCACTGACTAAACACTCGCCTCCGTTGCGACATGGATTGTTGGCGCAAGCATTTGTGTCTGAAAAATTAAAATACAGAATGGCGTTTTAACATGACAAATCTACAATCAGGGAAAAAAGTCTTGGCACAATTATCTGTGCATGTCAATGTTGATCTGAACACAATGAGCATCTTTACATCGAAACAGGGGTGGGGATGGTCGGAAGAGAAGAGTGCATTATTTTCTTCAACTATTTATCCATCTCTTACTGTAGTTTCTAGTGTTTTAAACGGATGAATGGACCTGAAAAAAACTTGAGTGTTCCAATGACTTTTTTCCTTGATTGTAGCTTACAATGGTAATCATTAGTTGACAGAATACTGCTTATATGAAATGATATCTCTAAGCTTACACAGGTTGTGTTTAATTGACAGAAAGATTACAGACAGGACATTATATTATCCAATGTGTCTGTTCAAATCCTCGGTTTACGAATTGTTAACAATTATTTTCTCAGGTTTTGTAAAATTAGCATATTTATAAATCGTAATTGCTTTTCATTGTGTCCACCAGTCCATGTAAGCCTATTTATATTTACAAAACATTTAGATAAGAAATTTAGATTTAAGTTCATAGTGTATGGTCTAACGAAAGTTGTCCAATTGCATACTCTAATCATTTGTGGATAACCTGCGACATTCGAGCACTAGCTTTCTTCTTTGTATATGGCCCACTTAATGGCCGAGACCTGGAAAAGTTTAGAATAGATTAATAACAATTGATGAGACTTAATCATACTTACATTCCTGACAGAATTCCCCTGTATAGCAAGTAGGACACAAGCAGATAGCCTTTGTGCAATCTGAGTCGCTCTGAGCACATGTACCGCCATTAGAACATGGGTTAGGGCTGCATGGGTTCACCACTAACAAGAGAGAAAAAAAAAAGATTCACAATGGTTATGACAAATGAATTCTTAGTATTATGTTGGTTACTTTCATATTTATATTTCTTTCAAACCAGTTACACATGCTTTTTATATTACCATGTCACGAACTGACTTCAGTTTATGTGAACTAATCTAAATCCTATAGGCCATCCAAACAATTATTTGACAGCTTAAACAAAAATCTATATTGCAGGGCCCTTTACTTGTAAATGCAACCCCACTATGAATTTATATTTATTGTCATATCCAATGGGTGATTATAACATTGACATTCTATAATGTAGTTTTCCCTCCCTCCCTACCCTGAAATTTATTATAAACCAAATTTCAGAGTGCAGGGCCTCATTATTTATAAATGCAACCCTCAACCTGTATTTTAGTTTGCATTGTCCAATAAATTTTTGTTAGCTTATAAATGTTCTTTTCTTTCACATTCCATTCCGTTGAACTTCATCTTTTGTTCCATCTTTCTTTCAAACCACAAGACCAAATCAAAATTTGCATTGTATAAAAATTTAAAAAAATGTGTCCTTTCAAAACATTAATGTTTGACTATAGAAGTTAAACTGCTTGCCCATTCATTACTCGACATAAATCTTGGTAACACTCAAAATTTAAAATACATGGTTTACTCTTGGGCAAAAAAATACCAACAGTGAAGCTTTTACTTGGAGTGGACTTCAATAATTAGTGACATGATGGTTGCCTATTGGTTGACTCTTAAAATGAGTCTACACTTGCTGTTAGAAATTGAAAGTCTTTTATTCTTAAAGGATCTAAATAAGAAAAATTGCTGGTCTTAATCAATGTTAACCAATCTAATAGGGAACCTGTTGACCCTTATGGCAATCCCAAATCTCCATCTAATATTTTCCCAAATCAATCACAATCTGATAAGGCTTGGCGTCCAAAGACATTCGCTCTTTAGAGTGACATTCGCTTTCCCTACTAAGAAAACTTTGCTCCAAGGGGAAGTGACATTCGCTTAACAAACTTCACGATGTTCGGTACACTTCAGATTGCGAAGATCGCTTCAAATATTCTTGCGCTCGTTTATTTAATAATCATAGCACTACACATGCGCGAGTGACATTCACTTTCATCGATTGCAACGATGTTCATGTAATGAGAGCGATATCGCTCTCCATTTCAGCGAATAAGTCGGGGCAAATATCAAGAATGAATGTCACTTGGCTGAGCAAATGTCTTTGGACACCAAGCCTAAGCTTTTCTACAACTTACATGTAAGACAGTGCTGTCCTTCATAACACGGTGGGCAGTTACACTGATACTGGTTACAGAATCCTGGCTGGTTGCTAACAATCTCCGAGCATTGTCCATTATTGAAACAGGGGCTACTCAGGCATGGGTTTATGGCTACAGAAGGAAGAAAAAATTTTTAAGAAAAATTATTCACTCACAATTGTGGATGAAAAATGTTTTTATGCTGATCTAAGAAGTTGGTTGAAACCACTCCACATGTCTGATTATTTTCTTCATTTTCTTCTATCCATATTATAGACTGCAGCAAATGTTGAAAGGTCTAAGGGCGTGTTCACACATAACAGTCGTGACTAGTCATGACCGACTCTAGAGCGAGACAACTTAGCAGCTGCGTTCGCACTGGGACACGACTTGCGCGTTGAAACCAGCGGTACTTCACCTTTGGTCACAAGCGCGACACTTTCTATAATTGCATTCACACTGGGAATTTGCTTGTGCACAAAATTATAGTCATGACCAAATTCTTATGTGTGAACACTCCCTTAGTTAATACCATCAATAAATAGCAAGGCAGTGACTCAAACATGGCTTATCATTAAATCATTAAAAATTCTCACATACAAATCCAATACTTTTGTACTCGGATATATTTCAACATCCTATCATTATTCTTGTTCACTCCACGCTGATGTTGCTGTGAGGTGTTTCTAGATCCTAGCAATCATTAGTATGACATCATAGACTGAACTAAATGGACGCTGCTTGATGATCTGGTTGTAGATTGGATCAAGCTTGTATGCCCCCTCATCCTTATTCATAAGTCTTCTTCCTCTACTCCTAATCCAGATGGCCTCATTAGCCACCTGATTGTCCTATCTGATTCCAGATCAATTACTTTGGCCTCATGGCATATGTCTTATCATTGTTTGGTTACAATGGTGCAAAATGTAACATGTTCTATTGGCTCCTCATCTTTCAAAATATGGGTGGAAATTTACTGGGAATAAAACCTGAATACTTACATATAGAACAGTCATCACCGGTCCAGCACCCACTACATTGGCACACTGGCTCTGGGCATACTTGACCCCCGGTAAACTGGGGCTGACAAATACCACCATTCAAGCAGATCTTAGTAGCACACAGATTGACAACTGTAATAAAAGCAAACATGTGTATATATCTATGAAATCAGAGGTTGTCAATGAAATTCTGGCAGGAGCCAAATTTGTGTGATAAAAATACAAAAGAGCCAGATAAAATAATGCAATTTTGAACATCTCTATGGATGGGTTCCAGGGCCCACTTTACTGTCCCTGATGGGGCCCAAGGGCAGTTTTCGCTGAAGCACTAGAGTGTAATTTACTTATACCGCATGTAATTTCGCATGAAAATGTAGCCAGTTAAGATCAAATTTTGCTCAAATTTGCACATTGCAAGTACAATTACATTGCCTAAATAAATGCTAATTAGCCCAAAAACGACTGGATCGATTTGAATTTTTTTGCCACTGAGGGACCTGCTGCGTTATGTTTTGACAATTACATGGAGCGCTGATTTAAATTGGGGGGGGGGTGTTCTCGCGAAAACCTGTTGTAGGGCCTAGGAACCGCCCCTTGGTCACTTAAGTGTTAAAATACAACAGGATCTCTATTGATAAATACTTACAATTTCCACATGTGATTCCCCTAAAGCAATCTGGGCATGTGCAATGGAACTGTGGACATTGACCTGGGACGTTGACTGTAGTACATGTACCGCCATTAACGCAGGGGTTACTGCTACATGGGTCAATAGCTGGAAAAAAAAGAGTGTGAATTTTAGAAATGCTTGAATCAGAAATCTTGTTATAAGTCTAGTTTTGCACTGATTGATTTCATTAATTTTTATTTCTCCATGAGAGCTCAATATTATAAGTAGTGAACATTTATGGGTGATGAAATCAAGGACGTGATAAAGTCAAATTTCTTCTAAAATTTGCTACTATATAGGTAACCATCAGGTAAGGCTGGGGTAGACCTTCAACTAGCATAAATGGTTTTTATACACTCTAACTCTCAAACTAATTTAATAAACCATATAAAAGTATACATTTTTAGAAGTGGATTTTTACCCTGAACATATTGATGATATGGGTTTTTGTCAAAAAATGTCAAAAAACATATATTTTTGCCCAAAAAAAATATGGAAAGTCTAACTAAAATTTGCATTGGTGAAATTGTGAACTTTTTAGAATTTCTAGGAATGTCTAGGAAGGGTTTTCTCAAATTTTTAAATTTTTATCTTATTTATTAAGAAATTGCCAAAAATAGGCCCAAAATTACCATTTTGGCGGCAGCGGTGGGATTGTTTACATTTTTTGACGGTTTATGACATTTGAAGGTCAACCCTTCCTGAGATATTCAGAAGATCAATAAAACCAATTATTAAACAGAATCACTGCACCTGCATCTTTTTAATTGCCTTTTCAAAAGCTGTAATCTAATTTCGGGTAATTCTGTAAAAAATTGCAATGTTTTTTCTGCTATACACTACACAACCTTGAAGTATGCAGTAAACGGCCGATTAACGCACATAAACTAATATGACAAAATGGGGAAGTAAGTTAGTCTGTATTTTTTGAATCATAATGTACCAAATCTTGCTGAATATTCAAAATAAAATTATGTACAAGGTTTTTCCATATGGTAGCAAAGTAATTACCCGAAAATAATACCAAAATCATGAACGATTCATGTACAATATTTTAATACGCAGTGATTTGGTCTTAATCAATCCTGATCAATCCGTACTAGTCTCTTACACAATACAAAAGCACCAGTTCACAATGTTGCAGAATACAAGGGATATGCTTTTGATCTCGTAACAGAGTCGGATTGCTTGCTGCATACTGCAAGGTTTACAGAAAAACTTGTGTGGTCTAGGAGCTTGTGCGGTCTAGTGGAACAGCGCAGGACTCCGAATCAGTAGGTTGTGAGTTCAAGCCCCACTACGGCCAATGGGTTATCCTGTGGCAAGATATTTAATCCTAATTGCTTCGTCACCAAGCATTATCATGGGTAGTTACTAGGAATATACTCAAAAGATGCCATGATTGTAAGGCAGCTGGGTTAGTTGGTTATATTCTGGTGGTAACGGAATAAATGTAAAGCGCTTTGATCAATTCTGGAAAAGCGCTATATAAGCACCGACATTTTTTTAACTGCTGATTCAACTTACCAATTTCACAAGCATCTCCAGCATAACACGACGGACAATCACAGAAAAAGGTACTACAATCACTGCCACTCCTGAAACAAGCAGCTCCATTTTGACACGGGTTACTGGCGCAGGCATCAAATGCTGAAAAAAAAACCAAGGTGATTAATAAACAACCTCAAGTGAATTCTAAAACTCTTTTTCACTATTTCATAATCTGACATTGCACCATACTGAAAATATACCATTTACCTTTAATCAATTCCCAAATCAGCCAGTCTGCCATCTATTATATGGATGGATAACAGATAACTAAAGTCTGGTGTTTGTGAAACAAATGAGGAATGCTGGGGTCACCTATTACACTCCCGCTCATAAGTATTTCCGCATAATTAAAAACGTTCAGAAACCTCATGTTTTATAATAATCGACCTAGTATAGGTAACTTATCTATTCAATATGAATAAATCGATGTTTGTTAAAATATATAATCTTCCATTGCCATTTCATTACCATAGAAATGGCTCATTTCATTGGCCATACACAAATACACCACAAGTAAAAATATGTAACTTGTCAAGTTTTCATAACCTCATTATATCCTTATTATATTCTATCCTTCTAACATTCTTATATTCTATCCTTCTAACCGGATAGAATATTTTCAGGTTTTAAGTTTTAAAACAAATGCGCATAAATGTATATAAACTCAATAATATTTTTATGTGCAGACGAAAGTAGTCATGTGAATTACACGCCATATTTTTCAAATGCAATGAATGTTATTCCGGATTAGTTAGTTTGATAATTTTTTAATACAGACTCTGTCAAAAAAAAATCGGATAAACGCCTTTTGAGATATGGCAGAAAGTTTTTGTGTGGAAATACTTTTGAGCGGGAGTGTATATACAGACATGACTTACCTTGTTGACATGTTGGGCCTGTGAAGCAGGATGTGCACTGGCACTGATAGCTCAAGCAATCATCTGGATCAGGCAGACATAATCCACCATTGGCACAGGGATTAGGGAGGCATGGATTCACAGCTGAAACAAACACAACAAATTCATTTCTTAGACGTGGGTTGTCAAATATGGCATGCTGAAATGTATTAGCCACGATTTCACATGGATATGAACATTCATAAAAACTTTCCTTGAATCAAGGAAATGCATGATAGAATCAAAACAAATAAACAAAACTTTTTTATTTGTTCTTAAAATAATGATTTTCCACCTAATTCGTTCCTTAGCACACTGTTTACAGTGTTTCTATTTCCCTCAATATTCAATTTCAGAACGTGTGTTTGTTGTTTTGTTTATTTTTAATTAGAAAATTAAAATTATTTTTAAATAGTTTAGAAATGTTAAATACATGCAAATACAAGATATCTTTACCAAAATTAGTTTGATAGATGCAAAACAGTTTTGATTTTTCGAATTTAACAATTTATTTCTAGAAACACTATCACATGAAAATCTCATTCGTCGGTGAATGACTTACTATAATGCTTCAATTTTTGCTTATAACTTCACAAAGATAGACAATTTATCTGAAGTGCTTGCAGGCTGTACTAGCCTGGTATTTGTAAGTTCTTTCTATACATATCAAAATATAAGTATGTTCCATAGCAAGTCAACTTTGAAAAACACGATCATGACTAATGCCTTTAACTAGTCTAAATGGGGCTCAGTCTGTTGTACATCTAATAAATTGCTATATTTTTGCTTCAAAAATCTGAATCAATAATCATAGAAAAACAAAGAAAAAAATATGAATGAAAATCTTCCCCTGAAATAGATGGACAAAATTTCAGCAATCATTTCTGGATACCCTGGTCCCATAACCTTGCAGCGAGGTTACGATGTCCAGGGTTCGTACACCTTGGAGCCTTTAAAAATCAAGGACTTTTCAATGACTTTCAAGGTCCAAAAGCATGATTTTCAAGGACGCAACACAGCATAATTTGCAGTATGCTGAACTCTTGTTCCTGCCGACATCAATCCACTCGCTGAATTTGGGATCAGTTAGCCATAAATTACCAATTTTCAAGGACTTTCAAGGACTCTGTGCAAATTTCCAGGACTTTCAAAGCCTTGAAAAGGTGTTTTCAAATTCAAGGATTTTCAAGGACTCTCAAGGACCGTACGAACCCTGGATGTCATACAGGGTAGAATTTAAGCGGACATCGACCGTGGCCGGTGTCAAGGTGGTGTCCGTGAGCCGTAGAGATGCCGGAACCATGCCGCAAAAAGAAATTTCATTCCAAGTTAAAACATTGCAGCGTGTATACCATGTCTTCAGTTATGGTCTAATGACAGGCGACTGACCGGTGACCTATCGGGCATCGCAAGAGCTCACAAGCATTCACCGGTGTCAAATTTCTTAAGATTACCAGACACCGGTAGGTGACTGGTGGTTATGTGACCAGGGTATTAATCCTAGACATGATGCAGTGGTGTACTTAAATTATCTTAATCTTTGTGTATGTAATTTGATTATATGAAGCTGCGTGAGCGTAATAAAAAAAAATCCCTGTAAGTGTTACTTTTTTTAATTGTTAGAATTTGTTTGTTAGACAAGGCTCAAAGTGTGTCACAAGGTTGGCTCCTAAACAGAAACCAGTCAAACTTAAAGGGATTGCCCACAATTTTCCAAAATTTGAAAAAGTCCACAGAATTATTAATGTGTACCTACTGCGTGTTAAGTTTTTATGGGCATGCTGTTCCTGTGATAACAAAGGAAAATTGTCATGTGTGGGGAAAAAGTGAAATATCAGAATCGGGATGATGTACAATCCCTTTAATGTCACTCTACTTACGTTCCAAACAGGTTGGTCCAGTGAAGCACTCGTCACAAATACAGAAGAATTCATTACAATTAGCAGCGGTCAAGCAGTTGCCTCCATTGTGACATGCATTGATGCAGGGATCAGCATCTGTTGATCGAAATACACAATCACTATCAGATGTCGCTCAACCCTTTGAACCCTAATAACCAATTCACACATATCTGTAACCTTGAACCTGGATAATTTTTAAGTTCTAAATCACTATATGTGACCCGTCATACCTTAAGGTCGGCATAGTAAATTATGAGATATGGGCCATTGAAGCTGAGCATAGTCGAAAATCAGGTCCAAGGTCAAATTCCTAATTTAATCAGAAATGTTACTTTTGAAGTGTATTCTATCATATTTATCAAGTTCCAACATCCAAAACATACAACAAATGTGTTAAAAACCAAGATAAAAATCCTCTCTCTCTATTAAAGTTTTACTTACTACGAAAACTTTAAACTCTACTTTCTCAGAACTATAGTTTACTGAATCAGCCCGATGCCTTTTGCCAATTTGGATGTTACTTTGCAACCTACCATCCATCAACCAAAAGCAAGGTGTCATTTGAAAGCTTTAATTCTCAGCTTTCAGATGAGACCCAAAAAAAATCAATTTTGATTTTTGGACCCTTAAGATACCTTTCGATATGACGGGTCACATATAAGGATGTAAGTTACTTTGATATTCCCTGGTTTTATTTTTTATCCTAAAGTTGTGTATAATTCAAGTCTACTTTAGGCCAAACAATAATTTCTAGGACAATGTAAACAAAAATGCAGGACGGGATTTGCATTTACATACAATGGGGCCCTGCACTCTGGATTTCTGCTTATGCTGTCCAATACATCATTGTTTGACCTATAAGAGACATAATCAAATTAAGAGATGAGCAACATTGCTCGGGCCACCCAAGCCATTAAATAAAGTACTTGCTCATCCTCGGCTTGGCGTCGACCAAAGACATTTGCTCGCCTGAGTGATACTTGCTCACCCTGACCAATAAACTTCGCTCCAATGGGAAGCGACATTTGCTTAGCAAATATCACGACATATGCTACACTTCAGACTGAGTGGAAGCGGAGATCACTCCAAATATTCTTGTGTTTGTTTATTGAATAATCACAGCACTGCAACATGCGCGAGTGACATCGCTTTCATCCTATGTTTACACAATGAAAGCGATATTTGCTCTTTGTTTTAGTCAACAAGTCAGAGCGAATATCAAGAGCTAGTGTAACTCGGGCAAGTGAATTTCTTTAGACGTAAAGCCCTACTTTTGCATTTCGCTCATCCATGGCAAAAATCAAGTACTATTATGGTCACATCGATAGCCTCAATATAGCAAATGTGAATGACTTTTGCAGATCACTTATTTCCCCCCCCCCTTTGTGGAAACATATTCTACAGCTAATATTGACTAGACTTACTGATTTCACAGTGTGCACCTTGAGTACATGCCAAACACTGACAGGAGTAGGACTGACACGAGTTATCGGGTGTACACACAGCACCGTTCTGGCATGGGTTAGACAGGCAAGGATTCAAATCTGTGAAGGAGAAGAAAAAAAACATGGAGGATCAATTAAAAGTATGTCAACTTGATGTGGCACACGATGTTAATGAAATAATGAAACTTAACCACAATGCACCAGTGTTTCCCGCTAAGGCCGTATGTCGCAAAATTGGCCGCAGAAGCTCAAAAACTTGGCGCAAGGGTTCCCAAAACAAAAAGTCAAAATTAGGGTTTTGGATATACACAACATTCACTTATTTCTGTTTTATTCATATTATATTCAAATTACTCTCATTTTTGAGGTGATCTTTCTGAAATTGGCAATGGCGAGATGTATTTTTTTCTTTTATGTCGCTTTGGCGCAAAGTCAAAATCCTTTGCAGGAACACTGCAATGCACCCACTACTTGATTCAGGGTGTTTTGTTGATTTGCGTTGCAAACAATTACATTTGGACAAAACACATTTAGGATGGTTTATAGACATTTCATTCAATCTAGTAGTTCAGTTTAAACTACTGAACTCCCCCCCCCCCTTTTTTTTGCTTGTCATTTTACCATTTTTTTGCTTATCAATTTCTCAAAAAACACTAAAATTAGCTACATCTTAGACATAGATTTCATCAGTGACTTTATTGCAATTGGGAAACCATAATTGTTACCCAGTCAAAGGTTCCTGATCTTTGATTTCAAGAAATGTCATATTGGGGACCAGGGTGTCCTAACCAAGGAATTTTCAATTCAATTCATTTATTTATTTTCCTTTAAACAAACACAAAGAAACAAGAGATGAGCAACAAGAGATGAAGGAAGCACAACGATAAGCAAAAGCCTGTAAAATTGATGTGCCCCCTGACATTAAAAACACCAAAAAATTACTTTACAAACAAAAACAAATATGTGACCCGTCATATCAAAAGGTACCTTAAGGTCGGCAAAATTAAAATTGATTTTTTGGTCTCATCTGAAAGATTATATTTTAAGCTTTAAAATGAGACCTTGCTTTTGGTTATTGGATGTTCGATTACAAAGTTACATCCAAATTGGTAAAAAGTATCGGGCTGATTCCGAAAACTAAAGTTCTGAGAAAATCAAGTTTAAAGTTTCTGTACTGGTTAAACGTGAATGGGGAAAGGATTTTTATCTCGGTTTTTAAAACATTTGTCTTATGTTTTGGATGTTGGAACCTGAATAATATGATAGAATACACTTCAAGGGTAACGTTTATGATGAAATTAGAAATTCGACCTTGGACGTGATTTTTGACTATGCTCGGCTTCAATGGCCTGTATCTTATGCCGGTATTAAGGTACCTTTCGATATGACGGGACACATATTGAACAAAGAAAACAAAAAAAAGTGTTATAAATCACCCAAGGCATTCACATACTGCACAAAGTTTTGAACAGTCTCATGTTTTTTACAAGGGAATCGGGATACGCCGCCATCTTGTGTTGGAGTTTGGCCCGATATCCAGGCAGATCGCATAAATCTTCACTTGTCGCATATACAGCATGTGCATTTTGTTTTAAGTGCAAACCGTGTCTAGACTGCTCTGATCAAAGCACACCAATTTTCCTGCAAATCCGTTGCGAGGACTCTCGAAGTGAGGCACGAGGAACCGTAAAATGCAGGATATCAATTACTCACCCTCCATGAGTGACAATCCAAGATGGCTGCCATCCCATAGGATTTACACGGCGGTGAAATCAAAATGGTGGCGAGTACAGATTCCCCTTTTTAAATTCCTTGGTCCTAACATACAATCAGACAGACAAACTTACCAATTTCACAGTGGTCACCTCCTCTACATGGGCCACAAAGACATGCATACGTTGTACAGCTCAATGCGGATTGTAAACAGGCTCCGTACGCTTGACATGGATCAGGTATACATGGGTTAAAAGCTGAAAGATATTTAATAATAGTAACAAATTGATATCTCAGCAAAGATAAGTGCAAACATAATATAGGATTAACAACTACGACATGTGAGCCTTTTGTATTAAGTATACTTAAACATAGATGCCAGAATGTATTAATGGAAAAAACCTGAAACTTTCTTAAAAGCCTGAAAATGCACGTAAATTTTGGCAAAA
This sequence comes from Ophiothrix spiculata, assembly GCA_000969725.1. Lineage (NCBI taxonomy): Eukaryota > Metazoa > Echinodermata > Ophiuroidea > Amphilepidida > Ophiotrichidae > Ophiothrix > Ophiothrix spiculata. The sequence continues at coordinate 20,365 of JXSR01S024681.1, forward strand.
AAACTGAAAAATGGGCTGAAAATATATAAAAATGCCTAAATTTGGGGTAAAAAAAACCTGAAATCAGGTTAAAACAGGAAAACTGGCATCTCTGTTAAAAATATCTAATAAATAAGTTTTATCAACCTGCAAATATTTTCAATTACTGGGTTAAAATATATCGCTAGAAATATTTCTGGTTAGCATAAAAGGCAGCAAATTTGTGTTTAATTTAAATGTCTGTTAACATTTCATTATGCAGAATCAATAATATTGAACATAAATATTAGACATAAAGCAGATAAGTCTGCATAAATAGCGCATGATTTAAAAAAAAATTATTTAAACGTATTACCGATAGGGTGTAGAAACATAAAAAAATAGATTTAGAAAAAGCATTACTTTGAAAGCTGATTATCATACCATTTGCAGTTGACGCTGCTTAATTGTTTAATTGGATCCTCTTAAAAGGGATTTCTGGTTAATTGACATATTCAGTCAGGGAACTGTTTCTTTATATACAAAATTGGCCTGTTAATCGGGACATTCCTAATGATACACAGGATAATTTTTGGCAAAATGCATTTATTCGAAGAAAATGTCTGTAAAATAATGATGAAAAAGTCATTTTTATGCAAGTACAGTGCAAATATAGGACTAATATTTAAATCCACAATCCCAAATTCTGTTGAAAATCTCTGCAAAATTCTTAATCTATTCAAGAGGTCTCTAAAATTCTTTCACTGTGCCTACTTTTTGTCAGCTCATAAATTTATTGTATATTTTAGTGTTTTTGTGCCCTGAAAACATCATGGCCAATTCTGTATTTTGCTTGATTGGGACAACTGGTTAATCGGGATACTTTTGCTACTCCCGATGTGTCCCAATTAAGCGGCGTCAACTGTATTAACAATTAAGCACATTATATGATACATACGTTGATCACATGTATGTCCAATCCAGCAGTCGGAACAAGAACAACTGAATTCGGTACAGGACCCCGGAACACTGGTACAGGCAGCGCCGTTCTGGCACGGACTGCTGGAACAAGCGCCAACAACTGAAACAAAAAAAACAAGAACAACTGAATTCAGTACAGGATCCCGGAACACTGGTACAGGCAGCACCGTTCTGGCATGGACTGCTGGAACAAGCGCCAACAACTGAAACAAAAAAACAAGAACAACTGAATTCGGTACAGGACCCCGGAACACTGGTACAGGCAGCACCGTTCGGGCAGGGACTGCTGGAACAAGCCCCAACAACTGAAACAAAATACGAAACACAAATTCAAATTACGATTTCACAATTCATACATGCACAAGTTGGATAATCAATAGACCTTTATAAAACATGACTTTTCAAGAATTCCCGAAGCCGATTTTACACTTTCAAGCAATTGTATGTCCACGTTAACTGACTGCGTATGAATTCTGGCATGCGTATGACTGCGTATGAATTCTGGCATGGCACCCTCCTGATACAATCACCATGTGCGGAAAAAGTGTTAAGTTATCTAATTAAAAATAATCTGCAATGGGACAAAAATATAACTGAAGTAACTAAAAAGGCTAATCAGAGACAGTACATGCTTCGGATGTTGAAAAAATTGGTTTTAATTCAGAAGAGCTTACAACAGTTATCAAGGGCTATGTTAGACCTCTTTTAGAATATGGTGATGCAACCTGGCATTCTTCTCTCACTTTTGGTCAATCCAAAACTCTTGAGCAATTACAAAGAAGAGCATGCAGGACAATCCTGGGAATGAATTTTTCATCTTATTCGGAAGCACTGCTGGATTGTGGTCTGAGCTCTCTCCATGACAGGAGAGTGGATCATTGTCAGAGGTTAGCTGAAGGGCTTTTTTGTAGCAATAGAACTAATGATCTGCTCCCTCCAGTCAGGAGTAAAGTCCATGGTCGCAATCTACGCAATGCAAACAAATTGTCCCAACCTTTCGCTAGAACATCGCGCTTTCAAAACAGCCCCATCCCTTTTTTGTCAATTTATTGAATAAACATTCTTAAACATTTTGTTGTTGTTTTTTTGTTTTTTTTAAGGCTCTGGATCAATTTTTACTCCCAGGATTGCCCTGTCATGCATATTTATTTTTTAATTGGAACCAGTCTTCCCTTTTATAAAAAATGTTTTCAAATATACATGCTTCAGTATTTTTATCCTTGGCCATTTTTAATTCATGTGTAATATTAAGGGACATTATCCCTACCTTTTATCATCATTTTTATGAATATATTGTTGTTTTATTGGTGTGTATTTATATGTCAGATGTTTAACTATTTGTACTATGATATTGTTGTTTTAATTACTGTAAAACATGAACATTTCACGTGCATTTTAATTTCGTGAATTTTGCAAGCTAACAAATTCAAGAAATTTAAATGCCTGCGAAATTTTCTGAACACACCAAGACAAGTTTACGGAATAATTTTTTTTCCACACACACAATCATGCCGCCGGCACTTGACCTGTATCACCTTAGAAGCGGGCAACTAGCAGTGGCGTAGCCAGGTTTTCGAAACTGGGGGGGCCACAACATGAAGATGAACCGACAGAATTGTATTGAGTGCTGTATCGCCGCCCGGCCTGCGGCCGGTCGGCTCAACTTTACCGACGGGCGCTTTTTTTAACCGACAAAACAGTCATTAATGGGGGGCCCACGGCCCCCCTCTAGCTACGCCACTGGCAACTAGTACTGCCAAATGTAAACTTTTACTGGTAATTTGTTGCCATGGAAGGCCATGTGTTTGTTTCTGATGTTTGTAAGTGGATTTGATGTTTTATTCAAAAGTTTTAGTTAAAGTTCAGTAAGATCGATGGTTGCCGAATTCGGCAACCATTCACACATTGTTGATTCGCGAAATTTTCATGCCGCGAAAATGGCACAGTTTGTCAATTCGCGAAATGTTCATGTTTTACAGTATACTTACTATATTAATTTTGTAATTGTATCATATAATTCAGCCTGCGGGCTGCCAGGTGGTATAATAAAATACACTTGAACTTGGAACTGAATTTGAACTTGTAATTATGGTTAGCAGAAACGAGTCACTTTTCATGTAATCATCCTGATGTGACTTGAAATTTTAAGCTTAATCAGTTGATTTCAAATGGAAATTTCACTCTTTGTGTCAGTGAGCATATGGTACCATCAGCCAAAAGTTGTTAGAATTAGTGCATCTATTAAAGTATGGGTCTGGTTATATTTATTTTTCACTTTTATTGCACTGAAAATGCGAGAGATTTTCGGAAAATGTTGTTGACAAAATCGTGCATACTAATGAGCTTGCACGTGATTGCTTGAAAAAATGGCCATGAGTCATATAAAATTTTAGATACTGCATGCGGAAAGAGGCAAAATATATCAAGTAATTTTGTTGGGTAAATATCGCCATGCGTCCGCTTAATAAAATTATGTCGCAACAAGACTCAGTTCTATCGATATGTCCTCTGTCGACATAAGCTCTGTCAATGACAGCCCTAATAATATGAAAATTTACCGCATGTCATGCTTTGAAGAATGGTAACTCTACTTCTGAGTGTCATTTGAGACAAGTATCATTTTAAAGCTGAAGATGTATTCTTTTTAAATCTGCAATAAAACGAATTTGACCGGTGGCTGACTTTTCTGGAGGTTCCTGCTGGATGGTCACATTTAAGCATTAATTTTTAACCAGATATTTTACATTAACTTTGAAGCAGACATTTCAGTTTCTAAATTTGTGACCCGTCATATCGAAAGGTACCTTAAGGTCGGCATAGTAAATTATGAGATACGGGCCATTGAAGCTGAGCATAGTCAAAAATCATGTTCAAGGTCGAATCCCTAATTTCATCAGAAACGTTACCTTTGAAGTGTATTCTATCCTATTAATCACGTTCCAACATCAAAAATATAAGAAAAATGTGTTAAAAACCGAGATAAAAATCCTCTCTCCATTCATGTTTTATTAAGTACAACAACTGTAAACTCAAACTATAGTTTTCCGAATCAGCCCGATACCTTTTACCAATTTGGATGTAATTTTGCAGCCAAACATCCAATAACCAAAATCAACGTGTCATTTTCAATCTTAAAATCTTATCAGCTTCCAGATGAGATAAAAAATCTATTTTGATTTTGGGAACCCATAAGGTACCTTTTGATGTAGCAGGTCACATACATAAGCCTCTTAACGGAATCAAACCGATGCTGAGATACTTACATATTTCACAGGTAGGTCCTGTCCAGCAAGAAGGACATTCGCACGTATAGAATGTGCACTGGTTGGTACAGAGGCCTCCATTTCTACATGGTGATGAAGCACAGGCATTCACAGCTGTAGTGTGTAAAAGAAACGCTTATTAACTAAGGAATGAGCCTTATGATACACATCTGGGATGGGGTGGGGGTGGGGGTGGTGGTGCTTGGTTGGGGTTTTGCAGGGGCTGGTTAAGTGGGTATTCTGACTGGGTAACCACCTGCGTTACAAAAATAGAGATACCTGGACAGGTCTTGAGACTTGCAATATAGTTAATAATTAATACTCTGCAATTAATACTCTGCAAGTCTCACATAGGGTATCACATATGACTTTTAAGTCTCTGATAGGGTATCAAACTAAGAATGAATGGTTGAAATAATGACAATACTGCCTTTAATTGCCAATAAAAGTCCTTCAAATACCTAAAATCACTTCTTAAAGAGTGTTCAAATGGTGTACAGTTACATTTTTTCTATGATTTCTTGTAATGATTCATTTTGTGACATCTGAGTACGGTCTAAGATAGGGTATTCATTTAAACAGGTATGGTCCCGGATAGGGTATCCATTCGAAACATATATGGTAGATTCAAACATGCCAATGCATTTGGGCTAGTATATACTTACGTATTTCACACTGGGCACCTGTCCAGCAATCTCCACACTGACAAGACGTGTCTGG